>VDFB02355263.1:0-92942 GCA_007258455.2 Sequoia sempervirens | reverse complement strand
CAAGCAACCTAGTCTTGCTACTCTGTATGTCATGGTCTATGGCAACCCATGACTTCCCCTCTAATTATTTAAATTCAATCTTCACATTGACCCATATTACATCCAACGCAGCCTATGATATCTTTCTCTGGCCCTCCCTCTACTACGCAGCCTTCTAAGCTCTGAGCATTTTTTATTAGTTAATTCTAAACTACTGCTATAATTTCTCCCACGATGCCATTCATGACTCTTCATTTGCGAAAGTGCTTTGTGATTACACTCATGACCTTTAACCTTGGCTTCAAGATTTAGACTTAGTACTCTAAGACATAATCAATTTAATTAGCCTACCTACTCACGTAGGTGAAAATTAAAATTTGAAAGTTTTCCATTGTTCCATGTTGCCTAACACATCTAGATGATAACAAGGGAATCTCTTCATATGACAATTTATTGCTGAAATATAAGTAATGGGTAAGATCTCATCAATAACATATTTATGTCGTCTTTAGAGGACCACAACAAAATCGTAATGATTTGAATTCTGAAATCAAACTCACTTCAAAAATGCAAAATTGAAGTCAAATTATTTTTTTGTGATGTGGATAGTCAATCTGCCCGGGATGCTCCTACATCAGCTAGGTTCTTATCCTTATGAAGGAGACTACAATCATACTTGTTTGAATACAAAGTGTATGCTCTAGGTGTTGCATAACTCTTATTTTTAATAATCTGGACTTGTCACTTTTAAAACTTATACATCGACATCTACCATATTGTAGTCCAAATGGGAGTATGTAATGTCCCCTTCTCAAGCATAATCAGTTTTTGAGCAATTATCCTATTTTTCAAGTTTTCTCGTAGGTTAATTGATGGGCAAGAGAGAACTTCAAATTTCTTCAAGAACATATGATTGATCAAGCAATGGTTTTGTTTATGGTTGTGAGTTTAGGTTCAATCCTGTTGTGTCTAATGATGATTCAAAATGTGATTTTGTCCTTTTGGGAGCTCTCCAAACTTCTTGGAGAAGCATGTTATTTTTAGACAGACACCAAGTTGCTTTAGTTCATCATTCTAAGTCCTTAAAGGCATTATGGTATGGTCAAGAATTCATATTTATCTCATTTTGATTATTTCCACAACTTGGGTGATTTATTAAAGTATTAAATAAATTTAACTTAAGTTTTCCTAAGGAGGAAATGTTAAAAAGGAAACTAAGGTATAGTTAATTATTAAAAAAATATTTTAAGTTGCACCTTCAAGGGGATTCCTAGGAACAAGGGGGTCTTTGCACATAATGAGTTATTATTTAATCTGGAAAATTGTTTGTGGAGGGAAAAGGAAATTATTATTTCCCTCTCCCAAAAATTATTTAATTATCTAAAAAGAAAAGGAAAAATATGAGTGTGGTAATTCAACCACCGAAGGCAAAAAGACCTGAAGTGGATGAAAAACTGTCAAAGTGCTTCAAGCAGTTCAAGCAGGACCTAGGGGTTACTCTAATGAATGTGGAGAATGAATCTTAATTGTGTGTCTTGGAGTCCCGTGATAGGAAATGCGTTGTAAGAAGGTTTCTAAACCTTGAGAAGCAAAAATATTTGGTAATACTATGGAAAACCAAAGTGGTGGGCTTTACCTTGGAAAACAATCTAAAGTTCATTTAGAAATAATCATGCTCCTTTAATACCAACCATGAAAAAGGAAAGGGGGGTTGCTTCCATTCACCTATCCAGCAAGTGGAGCTTCTTTTTCACCAATCAGGGCACATTCGGGCCCTATAATAGAGCTATCTAGGTGATCATGGACAAGGATGGACTAGTGTTTGGAATATGTTCAATCTATGCCCTTAATGATCATAGGGAGAGAGAATCCATCTGGAAATGGCTCACCACCCTACCGAAGATACCTTGGATTCTAGGTGGAGACTTCAACATGGTTGAACACTAAGAAGACAAGTGGGGTGGGGCGGACATGACCTGGAAAGGCAATGATAGGCACCTCTGGGAAAGACTAAAAATCAAGCTCAATTTGATGGATCCCCTAGAGAAAAGTAAAAAGGATTTTAGGGGAGTGTAGTTCACTTGGTTCAATGCACAAAAAGGAGATAAGAAGATTTACTGTAGATTGGATAGGTTCTATGTAAACAAGGATAAATTTGGCTTCGTTCCAAATGAGGAAGGACTCAAAATATGCATTTACCCATACACCATGTTGAACCACCATCCAATTAGATCCAAAGTCAGTATGAACCTTGGCAATCCTCACTCTAAGAAGAAGAAGGATGCTTCATTCTTAACACTTTCTGGTTAAAAGAAAATGATTATAAGGATGCCATCACTTCCATAAGGTAAATTAACAAGTGGATGCTAAAGAATATCAATCCAATTGATAGGTGGAACAAGAATACCGAGGCTTGGAAAAAGATGTTCCATACCATTGGAAAAAAGACAGCCAAGGACAACAAGAGGGTGGAAAATGAACTCCAAGACTCACTCTTGATTGTTGAGACCAAAATCTAGGCCAACCCGACAAATGAAAGATTAGGGGAAGAGCTTAACTTGACTAAAGACAAGCTTGGGAGAATCCAAAACCACAAAATCCAAGGGCTGAAAGTTAGGGCCAAGCTAAATTAGCTAAGCTATGGGGACAAAGGTTCAAAATTCTTCTTTAACTACATCAGGGAAAAGAAGTTTAAGGAGGAAATTGAGCAAATCTGGGATAATGACTAGTTGGTCACCTCCGATGAAGAGATTTTAGACTAGATTCAAATTTACTTCAAAAGCCTGTTCACCTCAGAGAAAGGTGCTAAGGGCAACCAAAGGGCCAAATAATTCATAAAAGAGATCATCCCTAAGAAGACCTCAGATGAAGATGCAAGGAATTTATCCACAAGTTTAACCAAGGAAGAGACAAAAAGGGCCATCCTGACCATGAACAATGATAAGTCCCCTAGTAGGGATGGATTCCTTGTGGAATTCTATAAAAAATTTGCGGATTGGCTCTGTGAGGATTTGTTGCAAGTCTATAATGAGGCCTTGGACAAAGGTTCCTTGGGGAGAGTTATTATCAAAGGGCTTATCAAGTTGCTACCAAAAGGGGGAGATAAGATCCTTATCAAAAATTGGTGGCCAATAGCCCTCCTAAATGTGTCCTATAAAATTTTAGCAAAGTTTATGGCTTTAAGATTGGTTGATATATTGCCTAAGTTCATCAGTAACACTCAAACCAGTTTCATCAAAGGTAGATACATTTTGGAAAACCTAATCACAAGCTAGGAAGCCATGGAATGGGCAAGGAAGTCTAATCAAAAGGCTGCAATGATTTTACTCAAGACTTTGAGAAAGCATGTGAGAGGATTGACTGACCCTTTTTAAGGGAAACTCTAGAGGCTTTTGGTTTCCCCACCACCTTCTGCAACATGGTGGACACACTCCTAAAAGATGCAATTTCCCAGGTGGAGGTAAATAGTTCAGTTTCAAAAGAATTTGAGTTGGGAAGATCAATCAAACAAGGTTGTCCTCTTGCCCCAACCCTTTTTGTAATTGCCTCCAACACTCTTCACTACTTGCTCAGAGATCAAACCCACTCTCCTAGGGTAAGTGGCATTAAGCTCCCAAGAAAAAAAAAATTGATTAATATTCAATTTGCATATGACATTGCAATCTTTCTTGAACTAGAAGAAAATAATTTTGAAACCCTAATGGAAAAATTGGAGCTTTTTTTCCAAGCCTTCGGGGCTAAGGTTTCCATGGCTAAATCCAATATCCTTGGATGGGAAGTCACCTCCAGAATGGATAAGGAAGTATGATTTTCAATGGGGGGTCCTGATAAGCAAGTAAGATATCTAGGAATCCCCTTTGTAGTCAATCCGAACTTGAAGGAAATGTGGATGTGGATAAGTGGAAAAATTGAGAAGATAGAGGGTTGGAACAAGAAATACCTTTCATTGGCTAGCAGATTCCAGGTCTGTCAAAAAATCCTCTCCTCCTACAACATCTACAACGTCTATTTTTCCTTTGTTTGGTTCTTCAGTAGCTATCAAGTGAATGAAATTCAAAAAAGAATTAGGAGTTTTCTTTGGTCAAATGGCAAAGGAAAAAGGAAAAATCATGTAGTAAAATGGGATTGGTGTTGTTTAGACAAGTCTCATGGGGAACTTGGGCTAAAGGACCTAAGACTTCATGGTACTGCTCTAGCAACAAAATGGGTTGCCAAGGCGATGGACGAGAATGAGCCGTGGAAAGTGCTAGTAAGGAACAATATTCATCTTATCGTCCCCAAGCAGAATAAGACTTGGAAAGGTCTACCTATCTATGATATTGTCTTAAGTAAGTATTTCATGACCCCGACCAGTTCCACAATGTTTAGGAGTCTTTGGAAAGCATGGGAATTGATAAATTCCAATGTTTCTTGTAAAACTAATAATATCTCCCTTGTCAATAATAACAATGGTCATTCTTGTTTTTTTTGTGGTGGAATTTAATTTGCAATCATAAGCCCTTAGCCTTGCTACAAGGTTGCTCTGTAAAAAAGTGGAGTCTATTGGAAATCCAAACTTTTAATGATATCCTTGACAACGGTATGGTTAAGAATTGAGATAACCTAGTCACTGCCTTCAACATACCCTCTACCAACTTTAGAACCTTTAGTACCCTTTCTAAAGCTTGTAAGGAAGATCAATTTCCTACCAACACTGATGTGGACCTCAACATTGCAAATGACCTTGTTTGGAAAGATGGCACCAAGTTAACCACTCTTAAAGCCAAGAAAATTTATAAAGAACTTACCAGGTCAAACTCAGTGGTCGACCATGTTAACCAGTGTTGGGGAACATATTTCTCTGATATCATGTGGTCCAAAATATTTGAATATTTGTGGCATAACATCAAAGAGCCTAAAAAGGCATGCTTTAGATGGCTTATTTTATTACATAAATTACCTTACAAACTTAACTATGTGGATGTAGATGTGGATATTTGTAGTATTTACAAGACTCGTGAGACAATGAAGCATATTCTTTTTTACTGTATGTATGCTAAGGAAATTTGGAAAATGTTTTGTAATGATTTATTGATATGGGATCTAAATGAAAAAATAGAGTATAAACATATTCTTTTCAATTCCAAGAAATTAAGCAAAGAGTTTCAATTTTTTTGGATTACTTTATCTATTGAAATTATATGGTTTATATGGAAAGCAAGAAACACAGATAAATTTTAAGGTTGCAAGAGGGTACTCATTGAGTCTTCAAAGAGACTCATAGTTGGAAATGTTGTTATGTAGGTCATCCTTCATCTAGAGCTCTGAATGGATAAACTTCTAAGGTTGTTTAGGGAAGGAGCAACGACTGTGTTTAGGGAGGAGGTAAAGTGTGGACATTCCCATCATTGCAACCAGGAGGAAGTGGATGCCTTTCTAAGGGTGTTGAAAAAATTCCAAGGGATATTCAACAATGTTGGCAAGCCAAGATCCCCCCAACCACCAGCTTCGTCAGAAGAGGAAGTAGCGACTTGAGCCATTGAGGAGGTGAGATCTAATGCACAACCAATAAACATGGACACAAATGAGGTGGAAGAAGGAAGTAGACACCACAATGTTTAAAAACTGATTCATACCACTTATGATATGTTTATATGTAATATTTTTTGGTAATACAACTTTTGTAAAATGATGTAAAAATGATTTATGCTATCGAGCTAGCGATAGGCATCTCTATTGTTGAGAGGTGTGAGAAATGAAATAAACATTTAAGTATAAATGACATTATGGACATTTACTTATACTTTAATTTATATTTTATATATATAGTTGTAGATTTTTTGAGATGGATTTTAAATCTTTATGAGTTACAATGTAAGTTCTAGTTTTCTGGAGGATCTTATATTTTTTAGTTGGTCCAATTTTAGTAATTAGCAAGCTCTTATCATCTTTAATAGAACCCGACCATTATCTAGTATTGACAAGTGTACTAGAGGTTTTCTTTGGCATTTTAGATTATTTTTCTTGTTGGATGTACAATTTGGAGTGGTGTTATGGTTCTAATTTGTGTTGGGTGCTTATGTGTATGTCTTCAACATTTATATTGTGTTCTCAATGGTTTAGTTATGATTTGGAAATTTATCAAAAAAACCAAGTGATATTAGACCTTCAATAAACTTCTAATGTCAACTATCAAAGGTATATCTTTGTTGGGTACTTGAGTAATTTTTTTATCCACGATATTTGGTTCATTTTGGCTTGTTACAATAGTTTACATTTATGATCATAACTATATATCAATCCTTAATTAGAAAGTTAAGTGATTGTGCTATTTAATTATATATTGTGTTGAATAAGAGAGTATATGTGATCATTGTAACCACACACTTCGTTGAATAAATGTAGATGTGTTTTCCTTTAGTTCTTGCATAACATAGTCCATTGAAGAAGTGAACTTTTTGTTAGATCTATTGCCTGGTGTTTTTTCTCTTAGTATTGTTGCTTCTAGATAATTGCTATGGTCCTCTATACCATATGCTCTCACCTTGCCCATCTCAAGAATTGGGTGATTATAAAGTGATAAGGAAATTGCATAGTAGCTTGATTTTAATTGAAATTTTCAAAAGAATTGGGGTTTTTATTACAATGGTATCAAAGTTGGTGATCTTTCCAACCTATCCAACTAATCATTTCATGCAACTTAGTCTCTATGAATGTTAGTGAAAGATAAAAGATAAATTATAATAGAGAGAAAAAAATAGTATCAATTTCCAAAAACTCTAGTAGAAGATACTATTTCAGAAGCCTTAGCTACATGCTAGTGCCCCATAGTTGATATTGAAGTCACATCAAAAAATGGAAAAAAAAGATAAGGGTATTATCACTCTAAAAATTATGAATGCTAGATTAGAGAGAAAGTTTGATGTCAAACTTGACATGATGTTCCAACTTCTCCACAAAATGAATCAAAATGTTCCCCAAATTCAAAATAGAGAAGTTAGCACTTCCAACAAAAATAATCATCAAGGAAATAATGGCCATACTATTAGAACTATTGTCGGGTCTATTATTAGATATATTCAACCTATATTCACTCATAGGGAGGAGTCCCAATTTGAGAATGAAGGGAAAATTCCTATGGTAGATGAAGTCTAGGCAAGTTATGCAAAATATGTAACCCTTCTAGTGGATATTCAAGACATATTATCTCTTGATCAGTTTATGAATCAGAAAAAAGAAGAGAGGTGGTGGAAGACAAGAGAACTAAGACCCAATTGTTTAGAGGATAGGAGGCATTCCAAATTTAGGAGCAAGGACAAGAGGAGGTTATGAAAATGGTGCACCATTCAAATAACTACAAAGGGGTAACCTTAGTTCACCAATGCCTAGAATCACTCGCAAACTAAATATCTTAGTAGAAAAAAATCATGAAAATATTGAACCAAGTTTTCAAGACTATCCACTTCATAAAATCTAAAAAATTGCAATTATTATTGGTCCAAATGTCCAAGATCAGAATCTTCAAACCTAGGCTCAATAGTAGTGCTTATGGGAACATCATTAAGAATAATATTCTTAAGTAGTAGATTGGGCCATTTGAAGATTCAAATGAGGGCTTCTAATTAAGTGAATGTGAAGATATGGATGATACCTCAACATGAAAATAATTCACAAAAACCTAAAGGCTAAGTAATATACAAATATTGAAACTAATACACAATTTTAAAAATTAGCAAGTGCTCCAATCTAAAACAATCAGTAAATGAATTTCTAGAGATGAAAATAAGGGTGGGTAGGTTTGGGTTAATATAAGGTCACATGATGAAGCAAAAACTCTTTGAAAATGAAGCATAAGCAAAGGGAATCCAAACTAATTAAATCTTAAATGAAAAGTATAAATTCAAGAAAAAATTGAATCTAGAAACCCTAATGGAAAAGAAGGATAAATCATAAGACCACGACCTTGGGTCATGTAAAAAGTTTGGTTTCAAAAAAAATGTATAGGGTATTACACTTACAAAAACATTCATGTTAGTTATATAAATAAATCAGTCAAATAAATAGTCAACCAAGATTAATGAGTTGCTTAATTATATTTTTTTAAATAAATTAAAAGTGGTACTTTACTCAAAATCTAATAATAGAAATATGTTGTGGAAGACAACACAAATTGATTCACAAAGGTGTTAGATTTGTAAGGCCCAATTAGATAACTAATTCAAAATATGCAAATAAAATGTGTCATTTTATGGTTTAGGTCCACACTTGCATAATTGATCTTTAGGATTGTGGAAGTGAACTAGCATGTGAAATTGAAATTGTACCCATGAGAATAAGTTGATAGAAATATGCTATTTGAAATTTTCTTACATCTATTAATGCTCTAAATCTTAATAAGAAACTTAAAAAAATTACAAACATGTTTAGGGAATTTATTGAATTGTGAGGATTGTTTTCTACTTAGTCAAACATTAAGTAGATCAATTCAACAACTTTGAAACAATAATTGGAGATAAAAAGTGAGCATACAATGTGCCTTTAAGATGATTTATGTTGATGCATTCTTTGTTAAATGTTACCTTAATGTTATCAATGTAAAAGGATCTTATAATAACTCTTAGATTTCATGACATTCTTTGATGATTCTAAATGAATGACTGAATATCTTTAAATACAATTACAAAACACACAAATCAACAAAAATGTGCATTATGTTAGCTCACAAATGACTAGCATGAGGAAATCAACAAGATTTAATTTTAATTTGAGTTTTAAAATTTTTGAACCTCTAAATTTGTGACCTTTAACCAATTCCACAATTGTAGATCTTATCTAAGTTGGGGAATTCAAGATATATAGATCAAAACCAATGTATGGGAATGAGTGGTGTGAGATTGGGATAGGATGATGTCACAATATAAATTCATGCAAGAATATCTCTATTATGAATATGGATGTGATCAAAGAAAAGGCCCCCCATCTTTTACTCGAAGCCTTTTGAAGAACGAAATTCACATCTACTTCATTAGATGAATTATTAATGACAAATAGAGATATATAGATCAAAATCAATGTATGGGGATGAGTGGTGATGAGATTGGGATAGGATAATGTTAATTACAATCTAAATTCATGCAAAAATATGTCTATTATGAATATGGATGTGATCAAAGAAAGGACCCACCATCCTTTACTTGAAACCTTTTGAAGAATCTAATCCATTAAATGAAGAATTATTAATGACGAATAGACCTTTCCAAGGTTTCAAAGACTCATCAATCACATGTTTTATACAATCCCTCTAATCGTTTGCATATTAGATAATACATTAATCACAAAATTGCATACTTAAATTCTCTAGTAAAAGGCCTTGAACCTTAAATTTCTGAATTGAACTCAAAGATTCAACAAGTTACAAAAAAATAGATAATTAAGAAGAATTCATTAAATGCAATCCACTTGAAAGCATTATCTCTTAAGGAGATATTTTATTTCGGAACTAGTACAAGTACACAAGATTCAAGAGTTTGTGCATGCGTTATTGGTCATGTCTTTTTTAAATATAATAGTTTTCTAAGTGTTAAGTCATTTGGCATGGAAGGGCTTAAACAACCTAGTTAATACATCAATCGTTTATGTAGAATTGAGTCCCCCATGTAGGAAAACAATGTATTAACTACAACTTACCAATTATTTATGTAGGACTAAGTGTAATGGAATAAATTACACAAGAGAAAATTATAATTGAAAATATGCTACAAATGTTTGATAATAATATGTCATTTCAAGGGGCAACCTCCTAAACTTCTTTTAGGGGGATACCTTCAATAATTTTTAATGAGAACGCAATACTCAATATAATGATATTATACTACTTACTACCTCTTATATATCAATCTTATGGTTTGGATTCCACCCACATTGACTTAAGTACTTATTGAAGACTATACTTATGATCATATAACATAATTAAGAATTAAGGTATGTATCTATTGAAGACTATATTTATGATCATTTAACATTATTTAAAATTAAGGTAGTCACAAGTCGACTACTCATAATTGTATACACTTATAGAATTATAATGAAGAGTTAAGGTAGCTATAAGACAACTACTCATAATCTTATACACTTTTAAAATTATAATTGAGAGTTAAAGTAGCCAACTACTCATAATCCTATACACCCATAGAATTAGGGGCGTGGCATGTATGCTCGGTTCCCATGGGGGGCTTCAAGATCTATTTTGAAGGAGGAGGTGTTCTCATGAAGCAAAAAAAATGCTATGAGATTAATTACAATCTTTTCCTCAACAATAGCAGCCCATACTTTTTAGTTCAAAAACTTAAGTGGGTGCAAAAAGGGGCGGGGCTAGAAATTGCCCCACCAACATGTCAATCATATGAAGTTTTAAAATTCTCACCAATTATTTTAATTATTTTATATTTATTTATTCTGCTGAATTGAATATGCAAAATAATAAAATTCATAAGGCCACACCTGCCATAAATAAAGAGCTTAAACTTTTAAGCCTAAACTATGCTTCAAAATTCATGAGACAACCCAATTTAAAATAATCCTAAAAAGTCTCCACAGCTCCCACTGAATTTTTTTAGGAAACCCCCTCCATGATACTGCACCCTTAATCTCCTATAATAATCAATATATTGACTAAAATCAATTCCAAAAAGATTCACGCATTTTCAAGAGTAATTAATATTTTAACGAATTTCATTGTTACAATATATTTACACAGAAAAACCCCAAAAGTCAAATAAACCCTGTGCAAACAGCACCAAATTCAAGAAAAGTTGAAATAAAATTTAGACAATACTTTTCTTTGCTCTGTTCTTCCACTGAAATGCAGCGACCGCTTTCTTCAGCAACAAAAACGAAGCGCTTCTACGCTTTGGAAGCAAAATTTGCTCTTCTGATTGCTGCTCATAATTCAGCTCCGCCTTTCGTCGAAGTGAGAAACTACGAAAGCATCCAGAAGCCTCTGGTTGCACAGAGGTGCTGCGGGGACTCGACCTCGAGACCACCGTTAACGCTCTGTTCAGCTGAAACGAAAAAGATCGCAATTCAAAGGAGTCGTACAGGGCGCTGTCACAGTCCCATAATAATTTTCCTTCGGACTTCAATTTGGAATTGTGCAAGTTGTACCAGGCCTGCGCCACGGCTTTCTCGCTCGCCAGATCATCATCTTTTACTTCTTTCGCCATTTTTTGAAAACCTGAAACAAATCTGATTGTTTCGCTGGTTTTAAAGCTGTTTTCCGCGCTCCCTTGACCGACTTCTATAATGCGCTCCTCTGTTCTGACGTGGCGTATGTTTTATGGCCGCTTTATTCTTTCCTCCACGTGAAATGCTTTGAAAATGTGAGATTTATATTGACTTTAGGGGGTTTTTAGATATTATATGGAGAAATTTATTTAGCAAGCTGCCAAGAAGTGGCATATCATGAAAGTAACATCCACATAATTACAAATGAGGTTTTACCAAGGAAGCTAACCAATCCATTAACTGGACCCACAAAAACAATGATTAAATGTTGAATGAAAATTTGGAAGTCAAAATTCAATTAGGGTGGGTTGAAATTTCGGTTAAGTTGTGATTAGTTTTTGAATTAATGTAATGCATATCAATATCTTAACTTCATATTCATCATGTTTTAAGTTGTTATAAGTTGAGATCAATATGATTGTCAATAATCCTTATCATTTAGATTAGGAGATAAATGGAGAACATAATCATTCAACGAGTCATTCTTAATTATAATCGAGTTAAGGAGGTTTATGGAATTTGTAATGATGATATTATGTACTTTTTGCATATTTCATATCTTATTGTAGTTCTAGTAAATACTTGATCACTCGGGCACAAATAAATTGTCATTCTTATGGCCTTCTTTAAAATTGGTTAAATCGATACTCTAGAACTTCAATTTAAACTCTATTTTTTGGTTTATGAAGTGAAATTCTTGTATGTCAAACATATTGCTATCCACCTTCACAATTTTCCTCAATCTCAAAATTTGCATTCCTTTTGAAACACTTAGGCACATAGTACGTTGTCTACGATGGATTTGGAGATCCCTCCACTTCTAATGAATTAACCTATAGATAGAAAAGGTGTAGTTCATTTTTTCATTTGCTCCATCAAGATACATTTTTAATATTTTATGATGGATTTTTTATATTTTAATGGTCTTATCCTCCATTTTCCCATTAATAGATAATAACATGCTAGGTGGTACTCACATAAGTATTTGTCATGTATTCACTATATTATTGCATGTCAATAATGAGGTCATGGTTAATGAAATTATACCTTTTATTAGAGTAAATTTGTATCACCCTATGAGAGTGAATTTCCACAATCACATCCACACATTTAGCTATCTTGTCATTCATGATAAGGACATGAAGAAATATGAAATAGGGAATAAAATTATCTAATATTTAGAGTGACTAGTAAAAAACTTATCCACTAAATTTGTGCACTTATCCTACCACAAGGAAAAGTAATCAAGTTATCATACACTTTAAGATAAGTTTGATGAGTAATATGGTATCCCAAAATGCAATACAAATTTCTACTTAAGGTGGTTTGAATAAAAATAGGTTCTTATACAATAATTGTGTGGCAGTGTTCTTAGAAGAAATCTATTTAGACTTAAGGAGATAAAAAATATCCTTCCTTTTAATTCCAACCTTATTTTGCATTTAAATTTTCTATAGAATTTGATTGAACCTTAAAAATAATCTCTTGAAATACACTAAAATCACTATGTCGTTTAACAATATTGCAACTCTAGCTACACTACATACTAGGTAATTTTAATTTAAAAATAGATTTAAATTTTAGTAAAAAATATAATATAATTGTTCATTATTTTAGTTTGATTTATGTATTTAATAGATGACGTCTTCTTTAAACTGGAGACATGTAAAACCAAAATAGTAATCATATCCTATGTAGCCTAAATAATGCAATGGCATTGTGTAGTAATTATGTTGAACACAACTCTTCTCTTATATCCACTAGAGATGAACTCTTTCCTATGATTAATTTTATTCATAAGACAATAATTATAAAAATAACTAGATAATAATGTTATGGGAAAACATTGATATCAACTATTGGATGAATTGTATGTGGGGATTGTTGATTCCTAAAAATGTCAAGCAACAACCTTATGAGAAACTTAGTTAATGAGGGGACCAATTGCGCTAAACTAAGTGACCTCTGAGTTTTTAAAGAAGCTAGCTCCTTCTATATTTGGGGGGTTTGGAATGGGAAAAGGAAGCAGATATATAAAATAAAGATCTAACTTAAGGCGATGCGCCAAGATGTAGGTGTGGGCACAGTAAATATTCCTTTCAAATGGGATTTAAGGGTCTGTTCAACAATCTGCATGTCCAAAAATAATAGAGAGCATAGATGAAAAGCCTAAGTAGTTCATTAAATAACATAAAATAACCTCCATACACATTTACTAAAAAGAAGAGTTTAAGACATGGTCTAAATCAACAAACTTATATTGAAATTATAGAATTTTTGCAAATAAACTACTTAGTACAATAACAACACAGTATAATGTTTTGTCAATTAGCTAAGAAACATAAAGGCCAAACAAACATGGCATAATCTGTGTATCTTAATACAATAATCTAAAAACAACACAAAGGCCCGATGTCTTTCCACAATCTTTCTGTGTATTCTCTAAACTTTGAACCCCTTTTTGGAGAGTTGAAGTAGTATATAAAGAGAAGCGTCCCACCGCCTGAGAGCCAATAATAGAAAATATTCCCTATCACTAGCAATGATGTCCATCACAATGATTTCCCATGGTCGTTGCAACAGAAAATATTTTGAATCATAGAATGCAGTTGCCTGAGAAATAAATGTATTCCCCTGCGAATGATGGTTGTGGTCCCAGTGGAAGCAACAAAAAAATTCCCATGTAGACACATGTCACTCACCCACATTGTTGGCTAGGAAACATGGTGATAGGACAGGGCTCGTCATTCATTCTTCCCTTCCTTGCAATGAAAATCCCTGTGGAGAAGACATGTGGAGGAGTGGGCTCACAAAGGCCCGCACTGCTGACACGTGGAGACATAGCAAGGCTTGATAGAGCAGCAAAGGAAGAATTCTTTGCAAGGAGCGCATGATAGACACGTGGAGGAAGCGGGCATGATTCTTCAAAAAGGGGTTGGAGATATCCAAAAATATGAGATGTGGGTCGGGTTAAGCAAAACAATATTATTAACCCGAAGGGAGCTCAAGGTATTTTCAATCCATAGCTTTTGGTGACTACCAGGGGCATTTTGCCTACAAAATGGGAACCCAAATTTTTTGGCTTGAGGACTAGAGCCTTATCCATTGGTCAATGGAGTTAGAGATTTGAAAGTGCAGTCTGCAAAGGTAGCCAGTTGGCCTCGGATGGTATCGATATGGAACAAAAATTCTCTTGTGCCTCATGCAGATTGATCACTTCTTTGAAGGGTAGCTTCATAGATATCTTAGTCCCAGACTCGAGCTAAAATAGCAGTCGAACTATTTGATAGGTGACGCCTTCAATGTCCTCAGTAGTAGGGGGTTGACTGAAATGTTGAAAGGCAGATAAATCATGTTGATTCTCCTCAATTTTTGTTGTGATATTCTTTGTTGTGGCCACCGAATCATCAAAAATAAATGCGGAGGGCAAGCCCATCTGAGTCAATTAGTAGAATTTCGTTTGTATACTGTTCATAGTCCAACTCAATGTTACCGAGCAATCGCTGGCATGAAGGATGGTTGCGTGGCAACAAATGAATTTTTTTGTCATCTTAGTAGCTAACCTCCAATCTTCAATCCTCACGTTCATTAGGTCTTCATTCGCCATTGTGTATAGATTTTCTAGCAAATTCTCCACCTCGAGCATCTTCTCTACTATGAACTATGGGAACTACTTAATTATTCCACACACCTCTTAGCTCAAACTTGTCACTTCTGCCATGAATTAAAGCACCGGTTGAAGAGTCAAACAAAAAGTATTGACCTTTTCCCAGTATGAGATGTATAGTTGTTGGGCTACTGAAAGGAGATATGACTGAGTAGCAAGGGGTTGGGAAGGATTCTTCAAAGCACCAATTTCCATCTCCTTCGACTCGACATCCTGCGTCAGCTCCACAATTCTCTTGTTCGCAATAGAGAGTCATTTCTACAGAGTTCCCAACTCAAAAAGCAATTGTTCCTCAAATTGGCCTCTGGTTGTGGATTCTTTTTCCAAGGAAAGCTTTACTTCCTAGATCTCCCTCTAAAATTGAGCTTGTTTGTTCTAGAGCTCATGATCCTTATGCTGCATTTCCTATTCTAATTGAGCTCATTGTTGCCAAATCTCTTCAGTTTTTTGTTGCACTTCTCCCTCTGCTTGCGCCAACTGGTCTTGTAACTCTTGGTTTTTCTGTTGTAGCTCAGTGACCAGGTTGGGATCCATGGACTAGAATTTTGTAATTTCTACTAGGAGTTTGGCACTTTCCGCTTGCACATGCTGAGATATTCATGCAATTTTGGCTTCCCTTTCCTTTTCTTTCTTCAACAAGACCTCCATTCTTTCCTTGACATTTTTGATCTCGTCCTCCCTTCTTCTTAGTTGGTGACTATGCTTGAGGAAGTCAGTAGTCACCACTCACTGGGTTTCCTCCATCAACTCAACTTTGTCTTATGGTTGAGCTACACACAGATCAATCCCTACAACATGCATTGTATAGTCCTTGGGTTGAATCTCTCCCTACGACTTGATGGTGTTCGGATGCATAGTTGTGAAATGCAACGATTGTTGAGCTTCATGAAAAAGGGTCTACACGCATGGCTCAGCCAACTTTGTAGCATCTTTTTCTTTCCTCTTCTAGACCCTGATAGCTCGTGCTGCTTTCATTTTGTCGCCTTCTGACACAAATTTTGTTGGTGATATAATCAACTCATTAGCAAAGGGCGCACCGAGAGGAATAGAAAAAGGGAAAGAAAGAGTTATGGTCCTGGTTGATGTCTTCTTCGGTAGAGAGACCATTAATGGGGAGAATGGGGGAATGTTATACCAAGGCCCAGTCGGGGAAGCAACAGAAGGACTCATGGGAGTGATGGTAGTAGTGGAGATGCAGAGGATACCATCTGTTGATCAAGTTGAGTCAGGGATGACATAGTGGGAGTAAAATGGGTAGTAATGGTAGATCTAGACTAGGTTGCGAAAAAAGGTGAGACGGACCATAGGGGAGTAAAAGCTACATGTCTGATTTGGGAGAATTGGGAGAAAGCTCCAACAACCCTAGAAGTAGAAGCAAAAAAAGAAAGGCTGACACTCGAAGAATTGGGGGTGTGGATATGGCAGAGGTAGTAGGAGTAACCAAATATTGTGTAGTGAGAAGAGGGAGAGACAAAGATACCTGAGGTGCGGAGGACTCTGATCTATGACCTCTGAAGGTTGTGAGCCTTCTCTAGAAGTTTCATATGCGTGTTTCCTCTTATCTATGGCTCATTGCAAGCTCTTGTGAGCCTTCTCTAGAAGTTTCATATGCGTGTTTCCTCTTATCAGGTGGAGAATTTTCCACCTCTATGACCTCTGAAGGTTGTTGGGTTACCCTGGATCTTTTCACAATCCATGTGTGTGGTAGTGAGGCCTCCAACTATGATGCAATCACCCACACTCTCAGTGAAGTCTTGTCGGGTTGCTCTGTTGCTTTTTCATTTTTCTACGCTTGAGCCTTTTTCACTTCCTTTCCCTTTGATGTATATTTCCTAGCTTCATCTGGATCTACATCCTCATCATCATTCACATCAATATCTCCATGCCCTTTGTTCCATAGATCATCAAATCTTTCATCTTTTTCTATCTCCTCGAACGAGGCATCAAGGAATTTGTCTCTTGACGATAAATCTAGAAGGTTGCAATTTTATCTTTGCTCCACTGCCAATTCTTGACCAATTCATTGTGAAGGGTGGCCCCCATTCGGTGCTTCTCATTAGGCGTAACCAAAGGAAAATAGAAAGAGAGCCATGGTGGCCTCTTATCTTCAATAGGAATATAGGTCAGGTCCACAAATAGGTCATCCTGTTCTGACTGTGGATTCCATTGAGCTTCCCAGTAAGGCTGGGAGCTATGAGTCACCTTAAATTTTAGGTCCACTAAGTCATTTTCGGGGTTATATTGCCACTTTTCACAAATTAACACTAGCCCCAGATGATCCAACTTTGCTTCTGGTAGATTATGTGTCTATTTTCTTGTCATTACCACCGTTTTGAAACTCAAAGGTAAGAAGAAAAAACCTTTCTGCTTCTTTCCTTTGCAAAATTTATTGTCGATAATCGATAGTTGTCGAAACACCTCGAGGGCCAACACCCTATCTGTGATGCATGCCAAGAGTCAAAATGGCTCCTCGGTAAATCCATGTAGCCTAAAAAATGTGAAATCCTCCCTGAGAAACCAATCACAAGGAGGATGGAAACTCTGCATCCACCTTGTTTGATCGGCGAAAAGCCAATAAAGCTTGTTATCTTCACTAAAATCTTGCAAAATCGGAGTCAAGAAGCACTCTGAAAATGTATAGTAATCATAAGTTGCAAAGAGGAGGGGAGTCCACACAAAAACTAGCCTTCTTACTCCATGTTCATAAAAAATAGCCAAGCCCATACGTTTTCTAAAGAATTCAGGGTTCTGGTTCAAAAACATATGAGCGAGGAGAGAAGAAAACTTGAATTTATGTTGTGTGTTGTATTCTTTGATCTGATTTAGCATTTCCCAGATGATGACTTTTGCGAAGTCATACCAAAATAAAGAATGTTGTCTCCTCAATTGAAAACCCAAACCCATTTGAAACTCTTGCACATACTTGTCTTCGTCCATGCCGCAAACAAAAGCCATCATAGAGAAGGCCTCCTACAAGTCCGAGCTAAAAGCAATGTGCATAACCAAAATCTGTGGTGGCTTCACAAAATCTTCTTTAGGCCTTTTGGTTTCTTGGTTATAAAAGCTTAGAGCGAGATCTTTCGTCTGCTAGAACTCTTCCCCCTTTTCTGGAGTGAATGTCTCCATCTTTTCTACTATATAGCCCTTTCTGGGAGGGATGTATAGCATATCCCTTATAGCCCCCACGCTGATTATGATCCTCAATTCCCGGCCTTCGAATGCGTTGGTATATGGGTTAAAATGTTGCATGCATTCGTGGACTAGTTCCAGACAGTAATGCAAAAAAGGAACCATATATTGTGGGAGACCACATAACCATATCTTGTATGACAAAGATTGTTGGCTAGTGGACCATTTCATTCTCTCACAAGCTGCTTCCCTAAGAATCTTAGGGTTGGTTTTAAGGATAGGGTCATGAATGTTATCCCATTCCTCTATTATCAAGGTCTGGTCCCTATGAGCTTTCTTGTCCATGGCCCGTGTGCAAACCCACTTCGGCTTCTTTGGTATCTCAGGTGAAGCATAAAAGATGTTATAAAAAATGTTGGCCATTGGTGTCGCATGCATGACATTAAATAAGCTTTGGTTTTCCTCTCCTTGTGCTTCCATCTAAAGATTCTGGGCCATTTTAGGAATTTGTGGACCTTAGCAACATTCAAACTCTTTGCAATTTACTTGGGTTCCTTAGCAAATTTTTCACTCAAAGCTCTTAGCGATGAACAACGTACATATAAATCTTTTCATAGTGATGCTCTTTCACATTCAACACTTGTTCTTTTCTCTACTTGGAGTTGTAGACAACGGTTGCCCTTTTCCAATGAATTCAGCATGTACCACCAACTCCATTGTTCATACGAAATGAATTCCTTTCCCTCTGAAAAGACAATAATTCATAATGACAATTAGTCATTATGTCCTACGACACCATTTCCTGGGAAATTGAGCTGATGATTGAAGGAATACAAAACCTTTCCCATACTTTGAAATTAAAAACTTAAAAAGAATGATTAAGTTGAAAGTGTAATGAGTACACAAAAAACAATTGAGTTCATCCTTGGAGAAATAAAAATTCCCACAGCATGACACATTAGCACTTGACCGTGCGAACGATCACTTGGGACTGCTACCGGTTTTAGCTAATTAATTACTCCTTTTTAACTTTGCACACAACAATTCATACACAACAGACACAATTGGGTGAGATTCTCAAGTTTACTCTTGGTGGGAATTTCGAGTTGGCTCTTGATGGTATTTTAGAGTTAATACCTGATCAACATCATGCTTATTGCACACATGTACCTCAACTATTTCTATAAATAGACCCTAAGACAACAACAAAATTGCACTTGGTAATTAGGAAGAATTAGCCTTTGGTAGTTGGGTAGAGATATGCACAATTAATACCCCAATTAGGCTTACTAGCAATAAGTCATAGACAACCTTTTTAGGTGAAATTTCTAACAGGCGTTTGAAATGCATGATGAAGAATAAACATTCTTTGACAATTATAACAATGAAGTGGATACTAGGGAGGGATTGCATAGAATATGAGGATAAGTATAGGGTTAATACTAAAATTTTGTCCCATTTCGTTGCCTCTTTGCTTGGTATACAGGTACCCAAGCCAATGATCCTGCGACTCACATTGGAAATCTTCCCAAAGTGCTACCTTGGCGGCCTTGGAGAAGTTGTGGAAAATGCAGTGTATGGCCTTGGTCTTCCTACGACGAGTGACCTCTGTAGACACATTAGATAAGAGGCAGTGGTGTCGTGGATGCCATTCCTGATCGGATTCTGCATTCTGATGCTTGAAGAGCACCACCAGAGGGTTACTCATGCCTACCACTTCCTGTTGCGCTACTAGAATGTGGTGCTATTCTACAGTGTGGAGTGGTGCACCGATTTCAGAAACTTGGTGTATCCTCCACCACTTTCCATTGTTGTTATTGATGCTCCTATTGCCATTAATGATCCTGTTGTTGTTCCCGAGGCTATTAATGAAGTTGTTCTAGATGTCGCTGACATTGCTGATGCTCCTACTTGAAGAATGAACTCCACTTTTTTCATTTTTTGTTTATATGCCTTGAAAGGCTTTTAATACATACTCAAAAAATTGCATAGTATATATATATACTTTGAAACGTATGGCCCGAGAGCCATTTTGAAATTGTAATACCAAAGTATATAATACCATATAATAAATATACAACTTTTTAATCAATTTTTGGTCTCTTTTTCTTTCTTTCAATTTTTAATCCCTAATGCTTCTTTTTCCATGTTTTCTAGTTCAAATGTGTTATGCTACTTGCATTGAATAATGCGAAAAGGGCCTTCCCATAGGCTATCAAACTTTCTATGTAGGCCAGGGTTTGTGGCCCTTTCATTGAATTTTAGCACTAGGTCTCCACAATTAAGACCCTGGTCTGAGGTCTTCTTGTCAAACCACCTTTTAACCACCTATTGGCGGTTATTCATGACTGTCAAGGATTTTTCTCTTTTCTCCTGCACCTCCAACAACTTGGCCAATCAGACCTCCATGGCTCTGTTCTGTTCAACCTCTAAAGACTTGAGCAACTGTAACATGGAAATTTCCATGGAGATGGGTAATAGTGCTTCCTTCCCATATACCAGCTCATAGGGCGAAGTCTTAAGGACTTGCTTAGGAGTCATCTAGTTTTCCCATAGTGCTACTCAGAGGTTCTTATGCCACTCTTTTTTATGCTCTGACTTGATCATTTTAATGAGTCAGACTAAATTTTTATTAGTCAACTCGACTAGGCCATTTCCCTGCAGGTAGTAGTTTGAAGATGTTTTTAAGAATATGCCATGATTGGGTGAAAATTGACATACCTTTGAGCCCAGGAAAGCCTTAGCATTGTCAGAGATTACAGTTTTTGGAGGGCTGAATCTCCTTACTAGTTCCTCAAGAAAGTTCACAATCTCCACCTCCATCACATTCTTCAAAGGCATGGCCTAGGTCCATCTAGTAAAATAGTCCATAGCCTTGAGGATCCATTTGCATCTAGTACTAGAGGTAGGATTAATCATCCTAATAAAATCAAGGCCCCATTGTGCAAAGGGTTCCTTGGTAACTATTGAATTTAGGGGCATTGTTGAGTTTTTTCTTCTTCTTGTGAAGAATTGGCATTCTTTACATCCCTTAACCAAAGAGTGTGAGTCATTAAATAGTGTAGGCCAAAAATATCTGGCACACATAATTTTGATGGTGGTAGTCTTTGTAGAGAAGTTTCCACTTGTGGAACTACTGTGGAATATTTCTAGAATTTTCTTTGCTTTCTCTATGGTGACGCACCACAGGAGGATGCCATTAAAGTTCCTCTTGAAAAGGACTCCTTCGATGAACACATATCCACTATTCTACAACCTATAGAATATTCTCTTTTGAGAAGGGAGGCTCGTCAGATATTTCCCAGTCTGCATGAATCTCATTTGATCTGCCAACCAGTAGCCTTCAAACTTAGGTTCGTTTATAAGGATTAGCTCGGGTTGTTCCTCTTCAGCTTCCATTTCTTGATCATGCACCAAATACTCACACATCCCTCTCCCTTGGACAGTCTTTGTGGGTCTGACCTCAATGCCATATTCAAGGATCTTAGAATCCAATTGGGATTTTTTATGTGATTGCTCCTTCCATAATGTATTTGTGCACACTAGAATGCACGACATATACTACCACCTTGTTGCAAGTGTTAGGAATTGTATGCATAAAATATCAATTAAATGCAAATAAAGATTAGAGAGAGGAATGGAAAACACATAAATAATAATAGCGAGAGATAATATTTAACAGGGTTCACCCAAACTCAAGCTACATCCACCAATTGATAGTCCAATATTATTATCTAGTAAATCAAACCGATTACAACTAGTAATCCTTGCAACACAATACCACTGCAAATGCTACAATACAATGTCAACAAAAAACTTAACCCTTAGCCTTTTATCAAGACTTATGTCGATTACAAATTAGGGTTTTTTATGTCGGCCCATAGAAAAAATAACACCCGACACCTTTATAAAATAATAAAAATCGTGAGAGGTTTTGGGGGCACTGCCCCCAATCCCCTACGAGGGTGCTACCCCTCAACCTTGCTCTATATCGTAGCAGGGAGTGCGCTAGGGGCGCTGCCCCTAGATCCCACAAGGGGTGTTGCCCCTTGACCCCATATTGGGGGCGCTGCCCCCAAACCCCCATTAAATAATTTGGGGGGAAACCGAGCCGATAAAAGTGGAAAATTTAACCTCCGAGTCTAATTAGGCTCCATATACCAACAACAAGATATGAGGTGTCAGAACTTCTTTAGCCCCTTAACAATGGATAATGATTGTCTTTCAACGAAGTTATAATTTGTTTCATAATCCTTTAAGGTCTTGGAATGGAATACTATCGGATGTTCTCCCTTTCCTTCATCATCCTTTAGGGTCAAAATAGTAGCTATGTTGGATTTCCTACTGAATACATACATTATGAAGTCCTTTGATAGGTCTGGGTTTACCAGCACAGGATTTAAAGAAATAGCATCCTTAACCTGTTGAAAGGCTTCTCTGGGATTTTTTATCCATTTGAACAATTGATCCTTCTTGAGCATCAAGGTAATAGGTCTGATTAGTTCTACAAAATCAGAAATGATTTTTCTCACAAAATTTACCTTTCCCAGAAAGGACTAGACTCCCTTCTTGTTGACTAGTAGGGGAAGCTCCCTGATTACCTTTACCCACTCCGGGTCAATTGCAATTCCATCTTTGGACACCATGTGCCCTAATAATTTTCCTTGTAGGAATCTCAAGACTCTTTTTTTGGGTTAAGGGATACCCCAAAATCCTAGCATCTTTTAAACACCATTTCTAGATGATCAAAATGATCATCCTTAGACTTAGAGAATACAGTTAGATCATCCAAGTATATAAAGATAATCTTGTTGGTCAATTCTCTAAAAGCAATATTCATTGCCTACTAAAAGGTAGCTCCCGCATTTGAGAGGTTGAAAGGAATTTTCATGCAGGAAAATGTTCCCCACTTAGTAGTGAACATAGTTTTGTGTCGGTCCCCCTCTTTTACCTGGATCTGGTTGTAACTGGAGAAGCCATCCAACAGATAAAAAATCTCTAAGCTGGCCACTGTTTGCAAGATAGACTCCATGGAGGGCAATGAGTAGTGGTCCTTCAAGGATGCTCTATTTAGGTCCCAAAATCCCATACACAAGCAGATAGCTCCATTCTTTTTCTGGACAAAAATTAGGTTGGAAACCCATCTGTTGTGCTTGATCAGGAAGATGATCCGGGACTGAATTAGCTTTGTTAACTCCTGGGCCATCAGTGCCTCAATCTTCAGATTTATTGGTCTCTGCTTCTGGTGGACAAGTTTTTCTCCTTCTGTCAATTCTATAGTATGTTGAATGATTTCAAGATCATATCCCTTGAGGTCATCATATGACCCAGCCACTACTCCTTCATATTTCTCACAAAACTAAATGAGCCTCTCTTTATCATGTTGCAGGACATCTTTTTTGACCTTGAGTTTCCTTCCGTCAGTGACCTGAAGGTCAGCATAATCACTTTTTTTTGCTACAAACTTCCTCATCATTCCTTTTGGAAGTTTGTTGGACCTTAACTGGATAATTTTCCCTTCATAGGCCTCGAGAATTTTTAGTTGGAGTTGCTCAACAAACTCTCATGACTGTTGGATGAATGAGGTGATGTGTTCATCACTTTCAAACACTTTCCAACTATGATCATTATCTAGGATTTTTGGTCTAACGATCACTTGTACAAAGTGTATGTTATGAATCAGGTCAGGAACAAGGTCAAATTGAGATATGATTACCACCATGCGATTTGCATCTGCATTTTTCTCTCTCGACACTGTCTGGATATTGAAGGCTTCAAAGATTTCAATCAGGTCCTAGACTCTATTTCTATAGGATCTCATGTTGACATTCTTGGTTGCGGAGAGCCCTTAGACTTGATTGACCACTAGCTCGAAGTCTTTGAACAACATTATTTTTTTAACACCCAATCGTTCTACAAGACTTAGACCTTGCACTAGGCCCTCATATTTAGCTTCGTTGTTCGAACATACAAATTGAAAGTGAAAAGACCTGAGGTTCTTTTCATTGGATGGGAATGTCAAACATATCCTGGCTCCTGCACCAACTTTACATCTTGCTCCATCAAAATGTAACGTCCATGGCTCTGAGATTTGATCACCCTCAGGTTCCTTTATGACCTTTGACATCACTTGATCTTCATCATAGATGACATAGGTTCCTAATCCAGTGGCATGATAGTTGTTGAAAGGATCAGTGTCTATATATTCACTCAAGAGAACCTCTTTTGAATTAGTTTGGTCTTTGATCACCTTCTCATCCTCTAGTAGCTCAATACAATACATTTCCTCTTTGGTGATAGAGGTATGAGTAGCCTCAAAGTTGATCATGGCTTCATCTGCCACATGTTTTGAATGTAGAGGTTCATACACTATCTTCATTTTAGCTCCATGCTTGGTCCTAAGGATTAAGTGTGACTAGTCCAAGGAAAGATATCCACCTATCTTGGAAGTGAATTCCCAGGATAAGAAAAGATCGAACATGGGGGGCATGTCTATGATCACGGTATCTTGTGGAACTTTGATGCTAGGGCTAGAGAATAGAGTCAAGGGGAGGTCCTTAATGACACCTACATTTTCAAGCTTGTTCCCATCAAGCTGCATAACCCCTCTTTTTAAAGGCTCATAGCTATGTCCTAAGGCTTTAACTATCTACTTGGGCATGACTATGATACTAGCACTAGAGTCAATCATGAAATTATGCAACAATTTCTTACCCGTGCAATAAGAGTTAGGAAAAATGGTTTCGGTTTTGGCTTACCTCTGACTTCAATAGAGGCTTCCTCTGTATTTTTTGTGAGGACTTTGGCCAGAGGTGATGAATCAATGACCTTTCCCTTAAGTGATTGCTTTGTTGGCTCTGTGCTTGCATCTTCGAGTAGGGCCTTCCGTAGTAATGACTTTTGTTCCTAAATAACTAAGATATCCCAAAGAGACACATTAGCAGAGGATGTATTCAATTGTTCCACCACATTGAAATGCGGCAGATTCAAAGGCTTTCATTCCTTAACCCTTGTTATAACAATTTCCCTTCGTAGCTGAAATTGTTGTACAACTATAGAGGTACTAGGAGTTTGGTTAGAGACACTTTTGGGCTGTAGGACAACTGGTTCACCCATGAATCTCCTCTTTGAGTGAGTGTTATAATCTAATTGCACTTGTAGGGCTTTGGATGTGGAGGCCTCATTTGCAAACACTGCCTCTTCTTCTTCCATCCATGAGAAGAGTGCGTGATCTAGAGCTATATCTATCTCTTGCTCTAGTGACATTCCTTGCATTTGTGCGGTGAGTACCGCATTTTCCATTTGTGGAGAGGCATATGCATAACCTCCTGAATCTGATGCCACGCCTTGACTGCGTTGTTCCACCACTCTTTGTTGTAGATTGTCACATGGACAATTTTGGGGCATATACACTTCGTTGCAGGGGAAGCACCAAGGATTGATGTCATCAACAAGATTATTTTGCCTCGCTGTCAACTCTCTACTCAAGCTTGGGTGAGAATTTTTTAGTGGAGTAGGTATTGACACCATCTGATTACTTGTTTGAGTCTACGGATTTGTGCACAAACCTCTTTGGAATTGATTAATTTGCTTGTAGTAAGATTTTTTGCCTTGATAATTTTGGTAAGTTGGCTTTAGAGGCATGGACCGGTTCCACTTGATGGTAGTTATTTCATTTGAGATGCTTCACAACAACTCCTTGACATTGCTCGTCTAATATTTTGAAGAATTAGATGTAGAAGCAACACTGTATGGCATGCTCAAATATGCATACATAGATTGGGGAGGAGTGGACGCACTGGTAGATGCTATCTCCTAGGTGGGAATAGACAACTCTGGAAATATAGGCATAGCAGGTCATGGTGATAACTTTCTGACATCGGTAAAATTATTCTCTGCATGAACAACAACACTATATGCACTTGGCAAGGTGTTCCCACCAAGGGATTGGATCATCACTAAAATGTTGATGTTGAGAGACTTCAGATAGAACATAAATGCCAAATCTGCAGGCAGGCGGATTGTAGGTTGAATCCTTTGCGAAGTCATGTCAAACCGGGCATTAAAGTCAGTCATGGCCTCTTGAGGGGACCACTTTATGGTCACTAGCTGATGATATAGCGAAGAATGATCTCCATTATTTGAAAATCTCTTATAGAAAGGATCTCTGAGTTGATCCCAAGTACCGATAGTATTGGCTCCCAACATGTGATACCAATCTAGCACTTTGCCTTTGAAAGAGGTTGCAAGCAACCTTAGCATGATGCTCTGGTCAGTAACACCATGCACCAAACACATGTCCACCACATCTTGTAGGTGTTCGGATGGTGTTTTCGAGCCTTCCCCGGTGAATTTTGGTACAACTTTTAAAGCAAAGCTGGGATAGGGGCCCAAATGACAGGTGCTACTAGTGCTATAAGGGGGCTTCCAACATCCCATGCCACATAATTTTTGTTAGCAATCGACAACATGGTTGGTGGAGGGATCAAAATATTCATCGGACGAGTTCTAGTTCTTATTGTTACTAGCGGTGGCACTAATAGGCTAGGGTTATTCACTATTTGGGATCCAGTAATAGGCCTATGGCTCATACACCCACTTTAGATTTAGATACATTTAAGCAATCCCACCAAGTGTGCTAGAAAAAGAAACTGTTGATGCCTAAAAATGTCAAGCAACAACCATATGGGAAACTCAGTTAATGAGGGGACCAATTGCGCTAAATTGAGTGACCTCCGAGTTTTTAAAGAAGCTGACTCCTTCTGTATTTGGGGGGTTTGGAATGGGAAAAGGAAGCAGATATATAAAATAAAGATCTAACCTAAGGCAATGCGCCAAGATGTAGGTGTGGGCACGATAAATATTCCTTTCAAATGGGATTTAAGGGCCCGTTCATTAATCTGCATGTCCGAAAAGAATAGAGAGCATAGATGAAAAACCTAAGAAGTTCATTAAATAACATAAAATAACCTCCATTCACATTTACTGAAAAGAAGAGTTCAAGACATGGTCTAAATCAGCAAACTTATATTGAAATTATAGAAGTTTTGCAAATAAACTACTCAGTACAATAATAACATAGTATAATGTTTTGTCAATTAGCTAAGAAACGGAAAGGCCAAACAAACATGACACATTCTATGTATCTTAATACAATAATCTAAAAACAACACAAAGGCCTGGTGTTTTTCCACAATCTTTCTATGTATTCTTCAAACTCTGAACCCCTTTTAAGAGAGTTGAAGCAATATATAAAGAGAAGCATCCCACTGCTTGAGAGCCAGTAATAGAGAAGATTCCTTGGCACTAGCAATGATATCCATCACAATGATTTCCCATGATTGTTGCAATAGAAAATATTTTGAGTCATAGAATGCAGTCGCCTTCAAACTAGATGCATTCCCCTATGAATGGTGGTTGTGGTCCTAGTGGAAGCAACAAAAAAATTCCCATGCAGACATATGTTGCTCACCCACATTTTTGGCTAGGACACGTGGCGAGAGGATGGAGCTCATCATTCATTCTTCCCTTCCTTGTGATGAAACTTCCCGTGGAGAAGACATGTGGAGGATTCTTTGTATCGAGCATTGACTGTGGGTTCACCAAAAGGTACCTATAGAATGATGCTACGTGGAACGTGGGCAGAGCTCAATAGAGAAGCAAAGGGGAGCGGGCTCACAAAGGCCCACATTTCTAACACATCGAGACATGGCAGGGCTCGATAGAGCAACAAGGGAATAAATCTTTGCAAGGAGCATGCGGAAGAAACGTGGAGGAAGCGAGCAAAATTCTTCAAAAAAGGGCTGGAGATATCCAAAAATATGAGGCATGGGCCGGGGCTAAGCAAAACAATATTATTAACCTGAAGGGAGCTCAAGGGATTTTCAATCCACAGGGATCACTTTTATATATTGATACATTTACATTTTATACAAGTGGACTAAGTCTAGATTCCTATTGCACCCTCAAATGTGAGAAGCTTACTACAACTCCCCTTATTTACCTTCATTAATTTCCTACTCATTAGTTGTCCCTTTGATTTTTTAACAACTATAAGTATAGATCCACTTAGTTTAGAGTGTGAACTATATAAATATTCTCATTTAACAATAGGCATGGGAGAGATATTGTACAATTTCCTTGAGTATCTTCCAATAAATTCCTATTATCATGGATTTAAGAGGTATTTGATTGTCCTTTCTCTTCGCATATTTACACCACATTTGGAGGATGAGGAACATTTCATGGTATTAATAAGAGAGGGCATATATGATAGCATGATCATCGTTACACAACATGTATATATCATATCTTAAATTACCATATGAGATGAGTTTGGGAGAATCCTCATATAAGGCTTTATCATACTAATCATGATGATGTATCATGGAAGGAAGCTTAGATGCAAAAATTCTTCTTATGCTAGTCTATGAGGAGAGAAGTATGTAGAAAATGTGATCTAAATTATCAAAAGAAAGAATATGAACACAATGGAAATATTATACAATGATGTATATTGGGAGAATCCCTTAAAGACAAAATCCAACCTCTATACTTTGAGCCAATGTATTAATCAACAAAAATATTAACTACAATACAATCAAGATAAAAAGCCTTCATATGATAAATCACCAATAATATATTTATATAATTTAGTATATGTGCAATCACTAGGAAACCTCCATCTATAGCATCCAATAAATAGGAAAACTCAAACCATAGACCAAGTGTGGCTTACCAAAACCATGTGTCAAAACTATGACCAAAAAGTGGTGTCATTCTTTGGCCTAAATTACAATGCTATTCTTCATAGGTGATCAAAAAGCTATATCTAGCAAGGCCTTGATCCTTTTAATAACATGTAATAGCTTGTCATAGCCTCCTCCCTGAAACGGCTTCTCCATTTTGGTATAGTCAAATCTAATCAAATATACCTTATGGCATGTCATAACATGCATAATTGGTTAGTCTTATCCATGCTATAGATTTTATCACACCACATTCATTGTCATAGATGCTCTTACACATCTTATATGACAAGATATTATCTTACACACATCTATACATGTCATAACTATTGGGAATTAAGGTGTCTTAACCTTAGTATTTCCTAGCATTGATTTAAATAATATTGTATTTATTTATGCTTATGTTATATTTTCTTGCTCATCTTATTTTGTCATTTAGTACTTGGCACAATGAGTTATCATTATGCTAGAAAGTGACATGGTAGGTGATAAGGATGTTTACATCCCCACATGGAAAATTAGGCATCCCACTTTGTGGTAGACAGTATGTGTCATGTGTTGATATCTTGTAATTATTGTATGACATATTCCTATGCCAAGTTATAATGTGTAAGAGCTAGGTTCTATGATAGGTTGGAAAGTGTTGGAAGGCATATTTTCATGGGGAATATAGGAACCCAAGTTAGGTTAGTATGACTGGTTGTAAAATAATCATACATTAAATTAGTTATTTATGATGGATTCTCTTATAGTTGTACTTGTGTTGTCAGTTATGACATATTCTATGGCAAATGTAAGGTGTGTAAGAGCATTTTTCATACCTTTTTTGAGTAAAAGTGAGGTGTCCAAGTTTGTATGTTTGAATGAGGAGTCAAAGAATCTTGTACAAGTATCATTTGCATGCTTGGAGGTGGTGGAAAGATGTGCCAAGTAGATTTGGATGCTCATCTCTTGTAGCTTCCTCTAGAAAGTCACCTTCATACTTGTATTCTCTATATATTGGATGTCTTGGAGTGAGTTTTATATGTTGTATTTGTAGGTATCATTATGTTGTTATAATATCTCTAGAATCAACACCATATACTCCTAGAAGAAGACTTTCTTTACAATATTGCAAACATTGTTTCATTCATAATATATTGAGTAGTCTTTTGGAGTGTGGGGTTTTTCTCCTGAAAGCATTTCCCCCATGTACATATTGTGTTGTGAATCTTTTGATATTTTCATGTGTGTTAGATTATATTCCTTGTATTGTGTATCTAATTATAATAATTGGTTAAAAAGAAACATTTGTACAAATATTCTCATTATATTAACATAGGAAGTGTGTTTTGTGTACCTTGCTTCCTTTCAATAATAAAGTGCATACATGGAAATAAAGGTCAAGTCATATTGGGACACCATTTTCTATGAGGTCTCACAATTAATTAACATATAAAAAATATATGAACATGAGGACACAAAGTTTATGACAAATTTTCCAACATTTTCTCACCTGTTGTATACATTGAAAGAGAAAAAAGGGAACACCAACACCATCAAATAACTAGTAGTAGTTGAAATTTCTATAGTTTCATAGTACCACCTAAAATTATATGTGCTTATTAACCTTGTTAATGCATCTACATAATTCTTCAAAGTGTTAACTTTCTCTAGCATCACTCCTCTATCATTTACCATGCCTTGAATAATGGTTCTATACATCAATATCATTCATTTGTGCATGAAAGGTTAGGTTCTTTGTGAAATAGATATCATTGTGATTGTCATAACAAACTCTAACTACTCTTTGACTTAGCCCATATTTGAACACAATCTCAAAATCCAAATTGTCTCCTTACATGCATCATTATCTTCCATATACTTTTTCTCTATCATGGATAAAACAACCACATACTATCACTTTCTCATCCAATTAATAGCACCATTACCTAAACAAATAGCCACATATAGACCTTTTAATATCAACACCCCTTGCCCAATTAGATTCTAAACATATGTCCCTAAATATGCACTAAGTTTGAGTCCTCTATAATATCACCATGATAACATATGGAGTACTCAAAATTAATCCACAAATGCAAAAATATCCTCTCCCCTACAACCCACTATTCTTCTCTAAGATTAGCTATATAACATCTCAAGGCTCCCATTACTTTGGTAGTGTCTTATCTAGTAAAGAACATAGAATACATAAAGATACCAACTATATTATAGTATGCATGCCCAAAAATATACATGGACACAACATTAACATAGACAATTTTTTTAAACTCACTAAATAAACTATCCTTGTACTACACTAGGTAATGTTTCATGCACACTCGATATTGTTGCATGTTCAACACAATGAACATAATAAAAAGAGAGTAAAGATAATGGGAGATGTGAAATCCATTTTCATTCACTTGAAAAAATCAAAGGAAACCTAACAAGGGAGTGGTATTACTCTTTGTGATGCTTTAGGGATAATTTTCATAAGTAAACTCCCTTTACGTTCCCATCAAAAAATGATGAATTCACATCATCACAATGTGACTTGAACAACTTACAATTGATTGCCTTGTTAAAACTAAATCTATTATTTAATTTACAAAAAATAAAATATAACTCAATTTATCTAGTAAACTTTTTTTTATAATTTTATAAAAATAACAAAATAATAATTGACTCACAACTAATTTTAAATTCGTTAAAATAAATTAATCCATAATGTCAATAAATATTCTTCATTTTAATGTATTTTTTTACTATCTTAACCAAAGATAAATCTATAAATTAATGTATTCCTTAAATTAATTTTGGTGATAATATACAATAAAATCAAGTCATGTACATAATTTATTTATTAAAATCAACATTACACTTATGACATCAATAAAACTTTCTCAATTTAATTAATTCATCATTGCTATCTAACACAAAACTAAACTAATAAATTATTAACCATTTTAATGAAATTCCTTATAAAATCAAAAAATAAACTAACATCTATTATAAATCAATTAACAATATTTTAAAATTAAATCAAATCATTTATTATCACCCAACTAATAAATTAAAAACTCATTAAGTGGAAAGAATGGAGCGAAGAATTGGTGCATGGGCAGATGCGACAGATGTAGACCTACCAATGTAGGATGTAAGAACAAGGAATGTGTAGGATCACCCGAGAAGGCTAGGACTATTGGAATTTTAAGGAATTTGTCATTTTTTTTCTTGTTGGCAACATGAGCATGAGATGTACAGTGTATAGATACAGTGTTGTCATTGATGTCAACATTGTGGTTTTAGGTTTAATTGATGATCAATTGATCTGGTGCATATAAGTGATTGAGGAGATGGTAATCTAGTATAAAGATGTAGATGTTTTTCTTTGATGAAGAACATATGAGTTGGTTAAATGGCTAAGTGTCAAAACAATAGTTTTCAATGCTCTATGCATCCGACTTTTGGTTCGCATTGATTCATCTTGAAGTATTTTGGTATGCATTTCTAAGGAAATTTTGTTGGATGTTAGAGGAGTCTAAAACCAAAGTTTCATATTGTTTTACCTTTTGGTTCAAAATTTATGAATAGAAAAGTGTCGGTTCTACCAGTGATAGTGTTTCTAGTGCAGAGTGTATGTTTTGATAAGTTTGCACTTCACCGTGGAAGAATATGTGGTCTTGTGGATTTGTGGAAGTGTTTACAGATGCCAACTACATCTATGTTCCAAGTGGTGTGTAGTGTGGAGGTCCACATGTTGGTTTGAGGATGTTTAGTTGATGTATTTTGGTGTTAGGTCACCATCGGTGTCGACCTAATATGTTTGAGGTTGTGCGAATTTTAGATAAGTATTGGTTCATTATGTGGGAGCTATTATAGGTCCATGATGACCTTTTTGATGTGTTAAATTTTTTGAATTAAGGCGTGAATCATGTATGGTTGATCTTGAGCCGACAAGTTATTTTTTGCATGATACATCTAATTAGGCCGACCTAATTGATGTTGTAGGTTTTTGTGAATGTAATGGGTATAAGTATAAGATCATTTTGGCATTGAAGAGTGATGATTAAGTTGTGTGTGTGAATTCATAAGCAAATAATACAAATATAGAGCATAGAAAAGTAACATGAAGTGTGTTGATTCAGTGTTTTGAGCTTTAGTGGAACTTTATTTCTTGCATATTGTGGATGCATTTATAGCAGCTCAAATCTTGGAAGTGAGCCACCCTTCTCTTCTATTTCTCTTATTCTCTATATAGTGAGTCCGCCTAGTAGTGAGCCTTTCTATAGTATCTTATAACTAGTTATAATATATTGTGAGCTAATCCTCACCATGGTTTTTCCCTTTTAGGGTTTTCCACATAAAAATTTGGTGTTCTTGTGTTATATGCTTGATGGTTGCTTTCATGGTTTATTTCCTTACTGCAAACTGACTATGATGTGTGGAATGAATGTTTAAAATTTTAAATAGTTTTAGAGAATAATGATTCACCCCCCTCTTAGTATTCTAGGTGTTCAACAGGGACAACCAAGAAGAGAGGAGGAATTCCAAAGGAGAGATTACTATGGAAAAAATAGTATTTTCCAAAATCCAAATTGTAAAGAATTTGAAAGGATGGCAACTAGGTAGAGAGTTTGGAGATCAAAAGGAAAAAATACAAAACAATAAATGGGGGGAAAAAATTAATTGAAGAACGAAAGGAAGAGATAAGAGATGGAGCAGAGAAGCTAAACGAAATAATTACTTCAACATATGAAGGAACACCACACACAATCCAAAATTTGGGTATGGATGATTCAAGAAAGGTAGAGGAAATCCTAAATGCTAAAATTCAGACCCCAAATTTGCTAGAAACCAAGACCTTGACAGAAGTTGGAAAAGCCAAAACTTCAAAAAGAAGATATTGAACAAAAAATGAGAGTGGTAATGACACTAGGGAAGTTGTAAAGGAAACCTTGGGGAACAAAAGTAATGGGGGCATTTGGACAAAAAAGAAGGCCTAGGTGCGGACTTACATTCTATAAACCCTAATAATATTGGTAAATAAATTTCTTTTTTTTGGATGAAACCCTAGATACATTGGTAGCTAAAATGAAAGAGACAAAAAAATTCATAAAATGAGGAGATGATTGGCATGTATTTTGTTGATTAAGGGCTTGGTGTGATGAAAATTGGGGGAAAGAAGTAATTTTATAATCACTACTAAATGGTTTCTTTCTGGTCAAATTTGTAGATGATAAACAAAAGAAAAAATATTCAATATCAGACCATTTTGATGGGAGGAATGGGAATTTATATCAAATATTGGGAACCTAATTTCAAACCTTGGAAGCAAGAGATCAAAGAGACACCGATGTTCATAAGACTCTATAATCTTCCATCTAAGTATTGGAGTCGGGAAAATCTAAAAAATCATTAGGAACAAGCTAGGAACCTTTGTTAATGTAGATGAAAATTTGGAGGATAGAAACTATGGAATGTATGCTAGATTATGCATCAAATTCAAACCTATCCTAATAGTACCATGAAATTGAAATATTTTTTAATCAATGAATTCAGCACAAAAAAGTAGAACGTTGTTGGAACACAACAATCTACTGAGAGGGGGTGAATTAGTAGATCATCAAAATTTATCCCTTTAACATTTTAAACTGATTAATTCCTTTTAATCCCTTTAGTGTAGATTGAACTAAATGCATAGAGAAATAAACATGCACACACAATAAATCATAACACAAGATATATATGGAAAACCCAGGATGGGAAAAACCACGGTGAGAATAGTTGTTAGGATCTACTGTCCGAATCCAACCTCACAATGCAAATTTTTGATTAATTTTTTTTAAGGGAACCAACCCTAAGGAGACACCAATCCCCTGGTCTTAAGAGCACTCACTCCAAGGAAGCACCAAATCCCTACACTGAGCACCTACTCAGTTATCTAATGGCACCCACCAATTTTGACATAAATGACAACAATTGCCAACAACTCACACCCTCTCCTGCAAACCCCACACCATGCTTATTGAATTTAGAGTTTGTATCTCATCACTAGGTCACTAGATTAAATGTCATGGCCTAGCTCTTTGGTCTCCCCCCTTTTTCTTTATTATTATTGATTTCTTTATAGTTATCCGTCAATTTTTTATTTTATTTTTAATTTTCTTTCTTCTATTTAACCAAATTATTTTATCGCTTTTTAATTTTCTCTTTACCATAATTTTTTTCTATTTTTCTTCTATGTTTAATATTATATACATGTATTATAGAAACTTATCATTAGTCATTTCCTTAGGTTGTCCTGGACTTGAATCAAAATTAGCATCATGCATTTATAATTTAAGAAGAGTGATTGAACAATGCAATTGATGTAGTGTTTGATTATCTCAATGCTACATGTAGGTTCTTGTACATTCCTTGCAAACTCAACTATAGGTAAATAATAATTTAATAATACTTTATGTACTTGATACCTAGCTAGATGAACCTAAGATTGGTCAAAATCTAGATCAACAGTGTCCTTACTCTAGGGTTGGCATTATGATTCACATATCTCTTATCATGGAACAATAGATCCTTCCTCACCTTTACCCAAGTATCTACAAATAGACCATATTCCTCACACAATTAACCAACTAATATTATTTTGGGTTAGTCAAAATCATAATCAATGCACTAAATTTAGTATATAGCACAACTAACTAGTAATTTTTATTAATAGTAATAATCAATAGTTCATAACACCATGCATATATGCACACATAGGTCCAAAAACATATTACTATCACAAGTTCCACCCTATTCCAAGTTATAATGGAGCTAAGGGGGTCTATCAAGGAAATAAATGGGTTCCTAGATAATGCGACATAAATGCATTAATAAAGCCTATGAGAATATAGAAGTTCAAATGGTGTGTTGATCCTTTTCCTTTCACTCCTAGTTATCAATCCTTGTTGGCGTTGTTTCCCCTTTTTTCTCCAACAATGGTATAATGTTGGGAAAGGTGTCATAAACCTTGCATCCTACTTTGTGTATTATTTAATTCTTATTTTTATTTATTTATTATTGCTACCCACATGGAAAAGGTTTGTCTCACTTTAACTTGGTAAATAAATCCATATGTGTTGTAATGTAATTTATGGCATATGCAATAAGTTGTAAGATAATCTAATGTCATAGAAATGTGTAATAACATCTTATGACATTGTAAGATATGTAAGACATCTTATAATTATTCTATGACATGCATAAGATCATGTACTTGAGGGGATTTTTTCACTTGAATTGTTGACCAATTTATAATGCATCTTATGATTCACCATAGATCATATTTGTTCAATAGCGATAAAGGAGATAAAATGTTGTGTTCAACTTGGGGAGTGGGTTATGATAGAGTTATTATAGCTTATGAAAATGTAAAAACGTCTTCTAAAATAGTAATTGGAAGAATTTTGGAGTAGGAAATTAGAATTTGAGCCCTTGGTTTGGGTACCATTTTTAGATCATGATATTTTTCCATGGTTTTGGTTAACCACAAATAGTTTTTAGTTTATTCTTCTTCTATTTATTAGGTGCTTAAGATAGAGGTTTCATAGTTGTATTGTCAAGTTTTTTATGCTATTGGGGTCACTCTAGATCTATTTGTTGGTGTAATTTATGGTGAAGGTTAGAGCCTATATTTATATTTTAACTATATTGGTGTTGTAGAAATATATTTGATTCAAGTTTTGTAGGCTAATTTTTTTCTCAAAAGGGTTTTACCAAGATAAACATTGTGTTACATGGTGAATATTTTTGTGTAATTTTCTTCACTAAATAGTTTGAATATATTTTCTCCACATTTCTTTCATCTTATATAGGTGTAGAATTTTTCTACAATCTTATCTTTTTTTTTTATGTGGTAGACAAAAATAAAGATGGACATGATAGGATAGTGTTCTAGGAGAGCAGAGTGGCACCGAAAGACATGGGATAAAAATACAAAGTTGTATCACACTCTCAGTCAACTTATTAGCACAAGTGAATTTTAGTATTTCTAACTAAAAATCAATTTTGGTCAAACATATGATCTAGTAAGATTCTTTCTAGCTAAGTTAGGTATGTCCACAACTTTTCCAACTAAAAATATTAGCTAAATGCATATGTAGTACCACTTTGAGGCTAATTTACCCAAAAAAAAAAATCTATGAAACTTGATGTTTCAACAACTCCTACTCATGCAAATAACATTTTTTAAAATATAAAAATACCCTTTTGCAAATCCATGAGTGTAGTTTTCAAAAATATTTAAAAATAGTTTAATTATTGATGAGGGCCACACCACCCAAAACCCACAGAAATCAAAACAACAAATACCAACACAAAAAATGCGAGACAAAAAAATGACTCACTTTTAATTATTTTTAGAAAATGAAATTACAAATTCAAAGCTTACATGCTACAGCCTCATGAGCTTGATTCATTACAACAAAAACAATTCTGAAAAGAAAATCCTACTATTTGGAGCCACAATCTGCACTATCAGGGCCACCTTCTACAACCCCCACTTATCCCTTTTTATTTTCCTAGAAAGATAAAATTTCCCCCTTTTTTTTTGGCACCAAAAGTCCCACCGTTTGATTTCTGGCCTAGGAAGAAATTTTAATGAAATTCACTTTTTAAAGGGTCAACTTCGTGGGGCCATAACTTTTGATCTGCATGTCCGATTTGCTATTATTACATATCGTTAGAAAGCTCTCAACGAGCTCTACAACACAAAGATCAACCATAGGTCGGTTCATCGGTTCAACCACTTTTTGAGCTATTTCAGGGCCTCTAAAGTTTTATATCTGAATTTGAAGTTGCATTGGAGAAATTTCTCAGGATGAAAAATTTAATTTCTCCCAAACCATGTAGGGTATTGAGGTGATTCCTTCGCAACCAGAAACATTTTTCAGCTCTGTTCATTTGGGTAAATTTTCAAGTCCATACGAGCCCATTTAGGTTGACTTACTAAAAATAGTAAGTGCCTGATTTTCGCTATTTTGACGCCTGACAGTCTTATACCCCTTAAGTGCCATCATGGGACTCAAAACAACTGAATAAAATAAATAAAACATTTTTTTTGGGTGATGCAAGATTTCCCTACATCGCTGGATGCTCCTACATTAGACACCCAGGGTAATTTGAAAAGTGACTTTGTCACTTCTCAGGAGTTAGAGGGAAACCAAGACGGATAATCTCAACCTCAGATAATAGTGATGAATCTTCAGTAGACCTTCCTCTCCATTTTACCAAGTACTCTACATATTGCTTGTTTCTTGTGCTTCTACCCACATGACTTTCCAAGATTTCTTCTATCTCTTCCTTCTCTGAAGTAGGTGCTAGAATTTTCCACTATCTTTTATCAGACCCTCCTCTATATCAACTTCATGATACTCTATCAAATCAGCAATGTTGAATACAGGAGAAATGTTTATTCCACTAGGCAACTCTACCTCATAAGCATTTTTAGAATCATGCTTCTTCAGGATCTTGCATGGTCTAAATTTCTTCATCTTTAACTTGTTATATGTACCAACTGGAAACCTTTCCTTTCGCAAATGAACCATGACTTCATCTCCTACTTGGAACTCCTTATACCTCCTTTTCTGATATGCTTGAGCCTTATATTGTGAGTTCATTGTATTGATATGTTTCTTCACTTCTTCTTGCAAATTCTTTAGGTGCTCAACAAAATCTTTAGCCTCAACACTACTCTTCTCCCCCTTATCCATGTTTCTCAATTCAAAAGTAGTTCTTGGACTACTCCCATATACAATCTAGAATGGTAATTTACTAGTGCTCCTATTGACAAAATTGTTGTAAGCAAATTCTTCCTATGGTATAATCAAATCCCATCCCTTGGGCTTATCTCCAACTAAGCATCTTAGCAGGTTGCCCAAACTCCTATTCACCACCTTTGTTTGTCCATCAGTCTGTGGATGGTGTGCATAACTAAACTTCAAATTTGTCTTCAGCTTCTTCCATAATGTCCTCCAAAAATAACCAACAAATTAGGTATCTTTGTCTGAGACTATACTCTTTGGTAGACCATGTAGCCTCACCACCTCTCTAAAAACCAACTCTGCAACATGAACAACATCAGTGGTCTTATGAAATGGAATGAAATTTGTCATCTTTGAAAATATATCCACCACCACAAATATGGAATCATGCCCTCTCTATGTCCTTGGCAATCCAAGAACAAAATCCATGTTAATATCCTCCCATGGCATCTCAGGTACAGGTAATTGCTAATACAATCCAGTATTTTGACGTGTTGCTTTCGCCATTTGACATACTCTACAACTTTTTACAAACTTCTTCACATCTTGTTGTAATTGTGGCCAATAATAATTCTCACTGACAAGAGCAATGGTCTTATCTTGACCAAAATGTCTAGCCAATCCTCCACTATGCTTCTCCTTGATTAAATTCTCTCTCATAGAACTCCTTGGAATGCACAATTGGATTCCTCTAAAAAAATCCCATCTTTGATTAAGAAATCCAACCATCTCATCCTACCCAATGTAACAAGTTCCAAACAAGTCTTCCAAGCTTCTATAAAGTCTAGATCTTCTGGATAGAAACTCTTGAGTTCATTGAACCCAGCAACCTCTATATTCATTCCTATCAATAAATTTTTCCTTCTACTCAAGGCATCTGCAACTTTGTTTGACCTTCCACTCCCGTGCTTCAAAACAAAGGTATAACTCTACAAAAAATCAACCCATTTTAAGTGCCTTTGATTCAACTTTCCTTGACTATTGAGATACTACAAACCCTGGTGATCAGTATATAAAACAAATTCTTTTGGCAACAAATAGTGTCTCCATTTCTTCAAAGCCTGAACTATAGCATAAAACTATTGATCATACACAAAATATTTCTTCTTAGCATCATTTAACTTCTCACTGAAATAGGTAACATGCTTACCTTCTTGACTCAAAACAACTCCTATGGCAGTGCCACTAGCATCACAATCTACCCGAAAGACCTTACTGAAATTTGGAAGTGCCAAAACATGTTTCTTTGTAACTTTCTTCTTCAACATATCAAAATTTTTGGTTATTCCTGTAGTCCACCTAAACTCTTTTCTATCGTCTCTCATCACTTCAGTTATAGGTGCACAAATACTACTGAAATTCTTAATAAACTTTATGTAAAAACTTGCTAGACCATGAAATGATCTTACCTCTATAACATTCCTTGGGGTAGGTCATTCAATGATAGCTTTCACCTTCTTTGGATCCATTTTAAGACCCTTTGTTGAGACAACAAATCCCAAATACACCAACTCTCTCTTCACAAAGCTACATTTCTTCAAATTAATCAACTTCTCCTCCCTTAGCTTCTCAAAAACTTTTTGGATATGCATCAGGTGCTCCTCCAATGTCTTACTAAAAACCAAAATATCATCCAAATAAACAATAACATTTTTTCCCAAAAAATATTTTAATACCTCATTCATAAGCCACATGAATGTGCTTGGTGCATTGGTTAGCCCAAAAGGCATGACTAACCACTCGTACAAGCCCTCCTTGGTTTTAAAGGTTGTATTCCATTCATCTCCTTCTCTAATATGGATCTAGTGACATCTGCTCTTCAAATCTATCTTCGTGAAGTACGTGGCTCCACTCAAACAATCCATAATCTCATCCATCCTTGGCAAGAGAAATCTAACCTTTATGGTGATCTTGTTGATGGCTCTAGAGTCTGTACACATTTTCCATTCCCCATCCTTCTTTGGTGCTAGTACTATAGGTACTGCACATGGACTCAAACTCTCTCAAATCAATCCCTTCCGCAACAACTCTTGCACTTGTCTGTTCAGCTCTTCACTCTCTATTGGAGTCATAAGATGAGTTTCCTTATTTGGAAAACCAGCTCCAGGAATCAAGTCCATTTGATGACTAATCTTTCTCACTGGAGGAAAACCTTCAGGTATGTTATAAAAAATAATAGCTTGAAACTCATTCAACAAATTTGAAACCTCTATAGGTACCTTAGTAGTATCTTCTTTATCAATTCTAGGGATCAATGCAAAACACATATGCTCATGCCTCATACCTTGTAGGAACTTTTTTCCATCAACCAAACAAATTCTTGCATTACTGCATACCTTTTCCTCTGCCTCTTTCAAGGGCTTCAACTTATGATGAACCCCATTCTTTGTCAAAGAATAGGTGTTGGCATGTCCATCATGTACTGCTCACCGATCAAACTGCCACAGTCTTCCTAACAAAAAATGAGAAACATTCATAGGCATAATATCACATAATACCTCATCATGGTAATTTCCAATCTTGAACTTTACCAAACATTGTTCATTTACCAAGGCTTTATGGTCCTTCTGCAACCAAGCAATCCAATATGAGTTCAAATGCCTTCTTCTCTCCAACTGCAACTTACTAACCATTTCTTTTGAAACAAGGTTTTCAGTACTGCCCCCATCAATAATAACATTGCAAACTTTACCTTCACACTTACATTTGGTGTGAAACAAATTCTTCCTTTGAGTTGGTTCCTTCTCCTCATTCAACAAGTCCCTTCTAGTAACAAGAACCTCTCCTCTTTCTGCATCCTCAGAATGGGAAGACTCACCATCTTCATCTACATGTGCAACTCGTGTATTACCCTCGGGTCTTCTATTTGCCATTCCTTGATGTTGAGGACACTTAGAGGCTCTATGTCCTTCTCCACATTGGAAACAGGTTCCACAAAAGCCTCCTCTTCCTGGTCCTCATCTAGATCTTCCTCTTCCTCTTTGGTCTCCATTGCTTTGATCACGAGGATTGTAGGTGTTATCTCCTTTCTAGTTCTAGCTACTACTAGCACCTTCACCCTTCTTTTGATCTTCATTTCAACCTCCATATGACCGTCCACTGGTCTTTCCTCCACGACCTCCATCTCATTGTTTATTCTCAAACCTCTTGTTCATCCACTCTCCAACCTTAGAGAAAACTAATAAACATCCTCAATGGTGGTCATTCCTACTAGTGCCAATTCTTCCTATATGCTTGGCTTCAACCCGTTAATATAGCGAGCAACTTTCTCCTTATTCACCTTAGAATGTCTTATCTAAATCAGGACCTTGTGAAATTCCTCTATGTATTCTTTCACTATCCGTGTTCCTTGCCTCAAGCACTGCATCTTCTTGAGCATCTCAAATTCGTAATCAACTAGAATAAAATTGTTTCTTCAATTTTGACACCATTCTATCCCATCTGGAAATTGTATCTTTCCCTTGTCTTCCTGTTTCTAACTAGACCTCTTTCCACCATATATTGGCGTGACCTTTTAATTTTGTCTTCACAAACCTCACTCTATGAGGATCTTCAATCTCCTCAAACTCAAAAAATTCCTCCATGTCATTGATCCAATCAATCAATTCTTCAGGATTCAAATTTCCACTAAAAGTTGAAACCTCCATTTTAGGTCTCTTCCCAATGCTTGAGATTGCTCGAAACAATCTTCTTTCTCTAGGATCCATTGGATCTTGCTCTTCCTCTTCCATTTCATCTTCACTCTCATCTCTGTCTCGTTGCACATCTCTTCTTCGAACCTCTTGTTGCAAGGTTTCTAATTTCCTTCTAAGGGATCTGATTTCATCTCTAGGTGGATCTCTTCCACCACCTTGGCCTCTACCTCTCATGCCATACTAGGCAAGTCTTGGATGCATCTTGAAATCAACCCACACTCATAGGTCCTATTGCAACTACCTCACGTTTGACGCTTTGTTACAGGCTCAGGAACTCCTACTCTGATACCACTTGATGAGGGCCACACCGCCCAAAACCCACATAAATCACAACAACAGATACCAACACAAAAGATGCGAGACAAGAAAATGACCCACTTTCAATTATTTTCAAAAAATGAAATTATAGATTCAAAGCTTATATGCTACAACCTCATGAGCTTGATTCATTACAACAAAATCAACTTTGAAAAGAAAATCCTACTATTTGGAGCCACAATCTACACTATCAGGGCCACCTTCTACACCCCCACTTATCCCTTTTTATTTTCCCTAATAACTTTCTAGAATGTTATAGAAAGTTAAAATTTCCCCTTTTTGTTTTGGTGCCAAAGGTCCCATCGTTTGATTTCTAGCCTAGGAAGAAATTTTAATGAGATTCACTTTTTAGAGGGTCAACTTCGTGGGGCCATAACTTTTGATCTGGGTGTCTGATTTGCTATTATTGCATATTGTTGGAAAGCTCTCGACGAGTTCTACAACATAGAAATTGATCGTAGGTTGGTTCAGCCACTTTTTGAGATGTTTTGGGTACTCTAAAGTTTTATATCTGAATTTGAAGCTGCATTGGAGAAATTTCTTGAGACAGAAACTTTAATTTCTCCCAAACCATGCAGGGTATTGAGGTGATTCTTTCACGATCGGAAATGTTTTTCAGCTCTGCTTCTTTGGGTAAATTTTCAGGTCCATACGAGCCTATTTAGGCTGACTTACTAAAAATAATAAGTGCCTAATTTTTGCTATTTTTGACACCTGATAGTCTTATGCCCCTTAAGTGCCATCATGGGACTCAAAACAACTAAAGAAAATAAAGAAAACATTTTTTTTGGGTGATGCAAGATTACCCTACACCGTTTTTTTTAACACAGTTTTTAATTTTGAAGATTTACTCATATCTTCGTGATGGCATCATCCCCGATACATTTAACCGATCTGAAAGAAGAAACCTTATCCGCAAAATTAAAAACCGTGTTCAAAATTTTCAAAAAGTTGTCTTGGTCTTTGTATTGATGTCCTTATTTCATAAAACAATATACTATGATAAAATGTAGGTGTATTTTTTTTGTTATTATCAATTAAAAAATTAATAATAAATATAATATTCAATAAAGATTACCAAAGCATATTCATACACCAAATATTGGAATTAATGACCCATTTCAAAGAAATGGTGAAAATCTTTATTTGTACTAAAAGTTACATGTTATGATAAAATGTCGGTGATTGTAAAATAATAGAGATATAAAAATAAATTTACTAAAAACTAACCAAAAATGTTAGAAATTATTTTTTTGAAATTAAAAAATATATATAAATTGAATTCTAAAGAGAGAGTGTCACAAACCATTAATTTACATCACTCTTAAATTCTTGATAGTTTATTTAGTATAATTGATAGCATATACTAAATGTTAAAAAATACTAATTTTGTTGGCTTAGTAACATTGAAAAATAGGGTGCACAATATTGTGCTTTCACCCATAATTTAATGAATATAATAATTAGTGATATTTTCTAGGAATATGAAGGCTTAATTAAGGATATGACCATTAACATGTAACAAATTCATAGAAAATAGTGTTAATGTATCTTGATGGGGTGAATGAAAAATGAACTAAACAAATTATCTATCTATACAATGATTTACTAGAAGTGGAGGGATTCAAATCCATGTGGTGTGCAATTACTATTCGCTTAAGGTTTTTGAAAGGAATGTGAATTATGGTTTTGAGGAACATTATTAAGGTGACTAATAATATGTTTGGCATACACACATAAATCACTTTACACGTGGTGCAGGGGCACCCTCATGCACATATTAATCATTTTTGGTTTTTGTCTTATTTTGATATGATTGATGTAAATAAGGTCATTTATGACCATTTGGAATCATATTGGTTCATTTTGGAGTGTTATAGGATCTTTGATGTAAAATTGTAAAAGTTGTCATGTTGCTAAAAAGTTGTCATGCAACTTTGGAAAGGTGTCAAAAAATCAAGAAACCATTACAAAATAGTTGGGATTGGTTTTGAATGTATAAGGAAACCCTCCAAAACTCGAATTGGGGGTTGGAGACATTGTTTTTGAAGTTTTATGAATGAAAACCTCAATTTTTGTGTATTTTCTGAGTCTTACATTGTTTTTAGGCTGAAGTTGTGCATTGTATGGCATGGTATAGCCTCATATCAAGGAATATAATATATGGATGGAGAGACATTTTTTTCTAGTTTACAATTCTTTTTGTTTCATTAAATTTCATTGATTTTTGTGTGAGATATGGCCATTTTGGTGAAGGTTGCCCTGTTCTAACAATGTTTTCCAAAATTTGCAGTCTAAAAACATGCTAGTATGGCCATGTATGGTACGATATTGGGATGAAACTAATTGGAATGGAAAAATATATGTTTCTAGCTCTCAATTATTTTGTTTGGATCATTTTCATGGAGATTTGAATAATTTATGACCATTTTTGTGAGGACAGGTCTGAACCCTAACTAGGGTTCCCAGTTTTGGGAAAAATGCCATGTAACTTTCTTTTCCACCGTTGGATCTTGATTAAAATTGGAGAAAAATTATGTAACTATGTTATCTTCAATCCCATCAAAGCAATTTGATTCATTATTTGTTTTGTGAAAGTTATTCTTGGCAATTAGTTTTAATTTCCTCATTGGGATAGTCCTAAAACCCTCTATGACGATTGTTTGACAAGTTCCTTGCATTATCTCATGAAGTATGATCTAATAGTTGTTGTGTCATGTTGTTGAAATTTAGTGCAGACCAAGGATGCAATGGACAAGTCATTCCTTGTGTTGATTGAGTGATGGGGTTTGTGTGTGCCTTGTGACAAGAAACAATAAGTTGGGAACGGTGTATTACACAAGTTTGAGTCCTAAAAGTTTGAGAACCTTTATGTTATGTTGAAACAAGTCTGAGACAATCAAGAGCATTATGTTCACTCTATTTTCTTCCTTGTTTGTGATTTTTTTCATTTGCATTGTTGAGTACAAGCCATTATTTGAATGAAGCCATTGTTGTGTGGTGTATTGATGAAAATAAGTGTTTGGTTCAAGAGGTTTTTTGAGTCAAAAAATATGTTGGAAAGTAATGAAACATTGTTGTCCCTTGTTCCATAATGTCTATGCATGTTGATGTGTTTCCCATCCTTGAATGCTCATTAGGTTGTGTCCTAAATGGTGACAAGGTGTACTAAAGTGTTTGGGGCGTTGCCTTCAATGAAACCATGGAGTGAGTATGTATTGGTAATGTCACATTGAGAGAGTGTCTACCCCTACTATGCATCATTTTTGGTATCAAAGCCCAAAGATATGGGCAAAGGAAGTTTTGAAAGTTTGTGTATTGCATTTGGCAGGCTGAAGTGAAGAACTTGGATGCCAAAATACTAGGTAGTGAGGAAGAGGAAATAAAACCTAGGTGAGGTATCATGAGAAGAAGTCAAGAAAAGAAAAGAGATAGCAAGATGCAACAACAAACTCAGAAGGAGAAGATGGCAGTCAATAAGATAAGATCATAGTTTGAAAGAGATATGGTAGAGTTGAAAGATGTATTAATCTTGTATTGTAGCAATGTCTTGATAAATTATACCAAGGAAATGTTGGGTATTGGCCAATGAGAAAGAAGGTGAAGTGGCCTCTAAAGGTGATTATTCAAAAAAGGAGGAAGTAAAGGATGGTTACTTTGAAAAGAGAAGATGAAACAAAAGAAGAGACATTCATTGACATGGACATATAAAAAGATCAAAAGTTTCTTCAAGCAAGCGTAAAAATCATGGAATAACAATGTTCTCAAGAAGACATAGAGATGACAAAGTTTGACGAGCCTCAGTATGATGAATGATTGGATGAAGAAGATGATGATCTCCTATGGAAAGAGGAGATGGAGAAAATAAACAAGTTGCTTGTAGGAGACTTGATAGAATACCATGAAGATATGGATATGACAGCGATAAATGATGACAAAGAAATTGGGACAGTGAAAAAAAATGAGGTAAATAATGCATATTTTGATTCTAATTTGTTTGAATTGAGTGATGAAATGGAGATTAAACAAGTTGAAGGTGGAGACATGGAAAGTTTCAATTTCCATGAGAATTTGTATGAGGAAGTTGCAAATTTGATTATTGGTGATGAGCATGATTTGTTGGAAGTACTCAATGCTATTAAAACATTAGAGGTTAAGTTGAAGTGTTCAATATTATTAAAAAATTAGAGGTTAAGTTGAAGTGCTCAATATTATTAATGTTAAAGAAAGTCATCTTAATGACAATTTTTTTATGCACAAGTTATTGAGCCTTTTTTTGAAGCTACAATAGGATATGAAATATGTAGAGTATTTAGTGCCATTATTATAAGTCTTGTGAGCTTTCTTAACTCAATTATAACTTAGGATGATTTATTGAATGATTATATTCTATGTTGCCCTTTAATCTAAATAATGACTATTAATAATTAGTGTCATTATTATAAGTTTTGCGAGCTTTCTAACTCAATTATAACTAAGGATGATTGATTGAATGATTATATTGTATGTTGCCCCTTGATCTAAATAATGATTATTAATAATCACGTTGATTTAAACTTTATATATAATGAAATAAATATAATATTTTATAAAATTAATATGTACTCTAGTGATTTTCGAAGAATAATCACAACCTTCCTTGAATCTTAACCTAGTGCCTTGAAGGGGTGACAACCATATTGTAAAAAAAACCCAAATTTGTGTTTGACAAATGTTTATCAAGTTTTTTGTGTGGGATTTGAATGTCCTTAAGGTTCTAGTTAATTGATTACTTAGGTTTTTTGGTAAAACTTGCTTAGTAAATTTGTGGGTAGTTCCTTTCATAATAGAGGAGAGGACCCAGTAGTTGAGCACCCTAACTTCATGTCTCTCAAAATCATATGTGACAATTTCAAATTATTTCCATTTTTTTACAATAGCTTATTTGGCAAGTCCCCTACTTATAATTAAGGTTTCAAAGTCACATCATCAATATGATACCACATCAACATACTCTTTTTTAGATGTTCAAAAAGTCCCTAAAGAAAAGTTAGATTGAAAGTTGTGCACTAAGTCATGTTTTATTAGTATATTGGTGTGGGATCACATATTTTTTTGTTTCTTACATTTAAAAAATCCATTTTATACAATTATGAGTAATCATGATCAATACTAACAACTTTAAAGACACAACTAATAATATTATATTAATAAAAATGTTAAACTTAAAATCAACAAATACTATACAAATAGTATACAATTATAATCAACTAGGTAATGAGTCATTTTACAGCTACTTTTTATAGGGACCCATATCTATAAATCACCTAAAGTCGAATGGAAATTCACATTATCAAAGCCACGTGGAGGAAGGGAAAACGCGGACATAAAATATATACCACGTGAAAACACACCAACGCGTTAAAGAAGGCAGTCAAGGGAGCTCGGAAAATAGCTTTAAGAACAGCCGACACAATCAGATTTGTTCCAAGAAAAAAAACAATGGCGAAAGAAGTAAAAGATGATAATTTGGCGAGCGAGAAAGCCGCTGCAAAGGCCTGGTACAACCTGCACAATTCCATATCAAAGTCCGAAGACAAAATATGGGACTGTGACAGCGCCCTGTACGACTCCTTTGAATTGCGATCTTTTTCGTTTCAGCTGAACCGAGCGTTGACGGTGGTCTCGAGATCGAATCCCCGCAGCGCTTCTGTGCAACCAGAGACTTCTGGATGCTTTCGTAGTTTCTCGCTTCGAAGAAACGCGGGGCTGAATTATGAGCAGCAATCGGTAGAGCAAACTTTGCTGCCAAAGCGTAGAAGCGCTTCGTCTTGGTCGCTCAAGAAAGCGGTAGCCGGATTTCAGTGGAAGAAGAACAGAGTAAAGAAAAGTGTAGTCTAAATCATATTTGAACTTTGCTTGAATTTGATGCTGTTTTTAGAGGGTTCATTTGAGGTTTGGGGTTTTTCTGTGTAAATATATTGTAAAGAAGTTTGTTAGAGTATTAATTTACTGCCTGAAAATGTATGAATTTCTTAGATTTATTTTTTTATTAATAAACTCTTATGCTATTATTAATCAATTGACACAGTTTAATCCAGAAATTTTGCTCTCTTGATTATCATGGACTGTGGAAACTTCATACTTTTAATCAATTGTAATGTTTCAATGCATCAGTTGTTTATATAGGAGACTTATCTCATGATATAAGCTAGTCAAGGCATTGGCTGTTAAAAGCCCTTTTATGTACTACTAGTACTTAAAAGAAAATAATTATATTAAGAGACAAAATTATATCTTATCACACATGTACACAGTCTTAAATCTTGTCTACAAGCAAGTCTCAAAATGGAGTATCTCCTTGAGAGATTATGCTTATAAGTGAATTGCATTTTCATAAGGTTCTAATCTTAGTTATTCAACATTTCAAAAGTTAGTTGAATCTTTGGTTTCAATTTAAAATTTGAAGATTTGTAGTATTTTGTTAGAGTTAAGTATACAATTTTGTGATTAGTAGACTATTAGATAATAAAAAAAATGATAACATAAATTATATGAAACATATGATCGACAAGTCTCTCAAATCTTGAAAAGATTTAAATACCACTAATTGTTGTCCATTTGATGGAGTGGACATGAATGTTAGTCTTTAAAAGGATTCAAGTAAAGGATGACAAAGTCCTTTCTTCAATCACATCAACATTCACAATAGGTACAAGATAAATTGTCAACTCAATAGATTAAACAAGAACACGACCTTTAAGGAATCATTTATAGATGCTAACAAAGGATTCACATCACTTGTCGAAGTGCTAATGATGGGGCATGCAAGCCTAAACATAATACACATAAAAGGTTATGGTGTTTTCTCTCTGTGAAGATGACCAAGTATAATTTCGAAACATTAATTCTATTTCACATCACTTAATGGCATTATGTGCATCACCAATGATTATCTTGTTGATATTATTGGAATAGTCATTTGTGTAGACCTAAACTCCACAGTAAGGAGGGATGGGATATAAGTTCTTAGAAGGAGTGTCAAGCTAATGGATATCTCTTTCTATACTATTAATGTGAATTTATGAGGTACAACCACTCATAAAGAAGGTATACTATAACTCTAAGAGATGTACCACTTACATCATGTTATTGTGCTTGTAATGAAAAATGGGTGTGTCATTAATTATAATGGAAAGGCTTGTATTATTTTTATTTATAATTTTTGATCCATTATCAAAAAATTAAAAAAAATAGGATTATTCTATGTTTCATTCTTTATACATTAAAAAATATATTATATTTTTTATTATTTTTGTGGAATTTTGAATGATTTGCATCCTCAATGACACAATTTTTAGGATGCATCTTTTTTAAAAAATCACAAAAAAAAGTATTCAATAAAAAATTATAAAAAAATATACAACCTCTATACTCACTCTTAACTATATTTTCTCCCCATTGGTTTTTTAACTACTAAATGCAACAAGAAAAATAGGGGGCACACACCATAAACTATATTATGTTCTATTGAGAAAAACAAGAACACTTTTGTGTGTGCACAATATTTTACCCTTGTAATCTTAACTATTTCTCTAAAACTTTTAATAGTTTAGAAACTAGATGCAAAGTACTACAATTCTAGTTCTTGTCATATATTTAAATTTTGAGTGCATACATCCCAAATTAATCATCCAAGTTCAAGTTTAGTTGATTTCAAAAAAAATAGTGGCCACTTTTGACTCGTTCTTGGTATACCATTTCCATGCACTTACCCCTATTAAGATGGAAACAATAATGTTGATTGAATTTGCATGATCATTCTCATTTTCTTCTTATTGCAAATGGTGTAAGTGGAAATATAGGAAAGATTCAAGGCAATTTTCAATGTCTTTCCTCAATTATATACTATTCCAAATGAGGATTTAGAAAATTTTGAAACATTTTCTTTGAGTAAGCTACTTCTATACAAGTATTTCTATAGCATTTCCATTGATATAGATCTCATTAAAGATGATATTGTTGCAAAGTGGAAGGAAATGAATATAAATAAATATAATGTGTGGCATGTTGACCACATAATTGATATAGAGGTTAACCATGAAGAGGATGAGGATATTGATAAATGGGAGTTGCTATCACAAATGGACCTTGCTAGTGGTAGAAATCTAAATGCCCTTAAAATGATTAAAGTAGACATGATTTTGATAATATCAACAAATGGTATGAACATACTATACCTCCACATTTACATGATCCATTAGAACATTTCATAAGCACAAACAAGATGACCAATGCATAGTAGAGTTGAATGATCCACCATATCCATGTTATCTCCCAAACAAGAACTAATACTTATCATTATTAAAGAACACTATAATGGTAATTCCTTCAAGAAACTATTGCATATGATCATAGAAGGAATAACATGTATAGGAAAATCCTATCTAATTCAATGCATCAAGAATGCACTCTAGAGGTTAGCATCAAAAAATATAACCCGCTCCTTGTTGTTGCTCCTACATGAATCATTACATTCAACATGCATGCCTCGACCATACGTTTATCCTTTAAGGTTCCAATAAAATAAATACAACCATTAAAGGGATAGTCACTAATATTGTTTCAAGAAGACTTGAAGCACTTGAAATACCTCCTAGTCAATGAGACGAGCTTCATAGAACCAAAGTTACTATTGAAAATAGATACTAGGTTGTGTGAAGCTTTTCCCCACCAACAACACCTTGCTTTGGTGGCACATCTATCATCTTGTAGGTGACTTGGCACAACTACCACCTATTATAGACAAACCTATCTATGCATCAAACACATATGCCAAATTATTATGGGAACAATTCACTATAGTTATTACATCACAAATAATTTTTCAGCAATAAGGTGACACTCAAATTCAAATAGAATTTCATCAAACATTACAAAACATGCATAATGCATAATTAGTTCAAAAATATTGAGAATTACTAATGAGCCACACAAAAAAAATATTATCAAACAATGAACAAAAAGATTTGGACCAGTTAATGCACCTATTTTCTACAAATAACTTAATGAGGACACAAAAAAATCTCAAATTGCACACACTGTTGCAATAAAATAGACATAAAATTAAGTATTGATAATGATGTTGACCAACTTTATGAGGAAATCTTGCTATGCAAAGGCCAATGAGTCATGTTAACAAAAAAAAAAGTGGATTCAAGTAGGGCTTGTAAGTGCGTCTCTTGGGGAGGTATTGGATATTGTGTACACAATTGGCACTAAACCACCTGATTTACCAAGGAACAATAAGTTGGGAAAGTCCTTCGGAGAAGGAATTGAATAACATTGAATGGGAGATTGATTCATCTTGGGAACAACTTGAAAACCTTGATGAACGGAGGAAATCAGTACTTATTAAGAACTCAGTTATTGATATTGAGGCACTAGAAAGCAAAATTGAGCAACTAGAAAAGAATTTAGTTCAAATAGAAGAATTGGATTTCTCTTCAATTCAAACAGAAGAATTGGATTTCTCTTCAAAATCAAAACAATACATAATTACAGAGAGGAAAAAAAGAGTTAAAGAAATTGAAGGCTATAAAGAAGAAATCCAAGCTATAAAAAGAGCAATGCATAAATTGGAAAAGCAAAATCCAATGCAACAAGAAGAAATTGAACAAAAAGAATTAGATTGAACAAAAGAATCTTATTCCTTCTCAGAGTCAAATTTTTTGAAAGGATTCCTTGATGATTTTTCAATAGATGAATCATGTATAAGTATTAATTATATTAAGAAACCTGGTGAAAAATTCAAATTGTTGAAAAGGCGACAAGATGCTTTTCAATATTTCAGGGGATTAGAAAAAAATAGAATATCTGATCTATGGAAGGTGAAAACATTTCTTAAGAATCCTTCTGTAAACTATGATATTTGATAATTATAATGGTCCAGCATGGAACCAAGATGACCCAAATATTATACCTATGACACCCATAGCTCTAGGTAATTGTAAAAAAATACCACTATCCATGGCATGGGCAATTACTATATATAATCCCAAGGACTAACACTCCACTGGTGCAGGAGCACCTAGGCTAAACTCTAGTTTGTTATGTTCAATTTTGGCTTGTACCTGACCTTAGCCAAGTCAGGGTAATGGTGTGTTTATTTTGGACCCTAGAAGGTCTTGCTTGTGTGTGATGAGTTAGTCACTAGGACTAAAATCATCTTAGTGTAATCATTGTTGTTAAATTTTGCTTTAATTAGCCTTAGACAACTTATGTTGGAATGTAAAGCATTAAATGTGTGCTAAACATATCTAAGTTGTTAGAAGATTCCAAGAGGGAGTTAGGGGAGTTGTTGGCTCAGAATCAAGGAGATTGAGGTCCTAAGATGTAGGATGATGGCAAAGTTGCAAAGTTGCATGACAACATTGTTAGGTTGCATGCAACTTAGTTGTCTTGGATTCCCTAAAAATTAGGAGTATGGGATCGATCAAATTCCCTTGAAACATGGAAAAGGCATCTATGAAGGTGTGGTGGCTCGTAGACAAGCAGTTAGAATGCATTGTAATCAAGTTTTGGTTTGAAGGAATAGAGAATTTTCTGCATTTTCTGTATATACCGTATGTTCTTGTGTGACAGTGATATTAGATGAATTAGGAGTGTTGATTTGTTAGTAGATTTGTGTTTATACAATAGTTTTGAGTATCTTCCATTTTGTAATCAAGTTGCTTTGAATTCATAAGTTGAGGTTGTAGAGAGTTTTCTTGTTTTGTACAGCCCAGTTAGTCTCTTCATGGTTCCCCCATAAACTCTGACCACGGGATCTTCCTGAGATTAGTTGGGTAAGGAAGGGGAGCCAATGAACTATAAATATTTAGCAATAGGAGTCATGGGAAGGCGAGCAAGCATTTTTAAAATCAAACCCTAGGCGAGCTAGTACAGTCCGGTTAGGAGTTTGATGGTAAAAAGTGGAGAATATAGGCAGGGGTTACAAGTAATGTACGGAAAAAGCATGGTATCAGGTAGGGTAAGATAGGATCTTCACATGCCAGAAGGATTGAAGCTTCAACCAATCCATTTGTGTGAGAAATTAGGAAGAGATCATTGAAACCCTAAGAATTAGGCCTAATAGCCCTTTTTACCCTTGATTGTAGGAACCTACTGTACGGAGGAGACAGAGGTTTGGAACCCTATGAAACATTTAAAGGCTCAAAAAGGGTGCCTGAAAAATGAAGTTTATTTGCTAGGTTGTTTGGCAAGTTAAAGCAAGAAAAGCAAAAAGGTGACTGGTAAGGGCTACAAGGAATTAGGCCTCACCAAGGCAAATTCTTGAAATCGGGTAGTGTGAAGATTGAATACCATCCTAAATGGATCTAATTGGATGTGAAAGGCATGTTTACAGTACCTCTAGCTCCCCTACAATAGTTCAAGATTGTATGTGATGTTGGTACTTAGATTCCTCTAAGTCCAAGAGAGAGTATACCAATTTCAAAAGAGGTGTTGGTCTTCCAAGGTAAAGCACAAGTGGAAAACTCTTGGAGAAGAGTTGGAACAGGACTTGGTTAATCATCCAAGCCCAACAAGAACCCATTGGTATCAGGTTCCAGGAAGGAGACAGTGAAAAGGTCTTCTAAGAGATTGTGCAAGCAAGCTTTGGTTCACCATACACCATATTGGTATCAGAGCCTTTGTTTGATCAAGGCTTGTGATTGATGTTGCAGCCCACTGAGTCAATAGGAGAGAACACACCAGAGGAAAGAACCATGGTGACTAATGCTGAGTTAGCTAAGAAGGTAGAAGAGCAAGAGGAGGACAACCAGCTGCTAAGAGAAAGGTTGTCTCGAATGGAGAAGCTCTTGGATGAAGTCCAAGAAATGGCAGACAAAGTGAAGGATAAGATAGAACAGAAGGAAGAGCAGGAAGCAAAGGAAAAAGAAGAGGACTTGGAGGAGGAAGCTCCAAAACCTGACCCTGTTCTTGCTGAAGAACCATTCTTGAAGGCATTGCAGCTCTTAAGTGGCAAAGCTTTGGAAGGAGTGCCACTATTCAGTGGACAAATGGACCCTGATTCAGTTGTGGACTGGATTGAGAGTATTGAAAATCACTTTGAATGTGATGGTATAACAGAGGCTGAAAAAGTAAAGGTGGCCAAGTCAAGGTTGAGAGGAGCAGCTCTCACATGGTGGAAATTTGTATAAACTAAAAGAGAGAAAGAAGGCAAGGGTCCCATAGTTACATGGAGAGGAATGGTAACTAAAATAAGGCAGACCTATCTACCTGATGACTATGAAGTTCAGTTGCATAGGAGAAGACACAATCTTAGGAAAAAAGATATGGATGTCCAAACATACACCGAGGAGTTTCAAAAATTGTGCCTCAGATCAAAGGTGGTTGAAGATGAAAGCATCAAGCTAGCAAGGTATTTGAATGGGCTTAAGTGGTCTATCCAAGAAGACATGAGCCTAGTGAACTTCAAAACCATCCACCAATGCTATCAAATGGCCTTAAATATAGAGGAGAAAGGCAAAAAGAAACAAGAGCAAAACCCCAAAAGTAGAGGTAAAGGAAAGGACAGCAGAGGACAAAGAGGTGGTTATGGTGGAAGGAGTTCAAAACCAAGGGTCCAAGGAGAAGTCAGATACTCTGAGCAGCAAGAGGGAAGCTCTAGTAGTGTTGGTAGAGGAAGAGGCCCCAACTTCAGAGGAAGAAGTGGTGGACAAGGAAGAGGTAACTACTTCACCAACATGAAATGTTACCACTGCAATCAATTGGGACACTCGGCCTATAGATGTCCAGAGAAAGGTAGTACTTCTCATGGAGGAGATAAGAGAACTAACCTGGTTCATGATGAAACAACTACAACAGATAAACATCCTGAAGTACCATTAAACTCAAAGGAAGGTGAGAACCTCATGATGAGGAGAACTTTGATCAAGGAGCCAGTTAAAGAAGAACCAAGTCAAAGGAGGTCCCTGTTTAGGATAAAGTGTAAGATGATGGGAAAAGTGTGTAGAGTCATCATTGATTCAGGGTCTACTCACAATATTGTGTCAAAGGAGACAGTCAGCAAGCTGAAGTTGACAAGGATACCCCACACCAATCCTTACAAGGTCACATGGCTCAATAAAGGTCAACATGTCTTGGTGAATGAACAAGCATAGGTGGAGTTCTCAATCAGTAGGTACAAGGACAAAGTCTTGTGTGATGTATTACCTATGGATGCATGCCACTTGCTCCTAGGTAGACCATGGCAATTTGATCGCCAAGTTGTGCATGATGGAGCAAAGAACTCCTATACTTTCAAGAAAGATAAGGTAACCTTCAAAATTTAGTCTTTGCTAGAAGATACAGAGGTGCAGACAACAGGTCCTAAACTGCTCATGGTTGGTGAAAAAGAGTTCCTAGAATCCTTGGAAGAAGGAGAAGGAGTTGGCTATGCAGTGATGTTAAGGCCAAGAGAGGTAAGCAATGAGAAAGAAGTTGAAAAACCATTGTTACCTAAGGAGATACAGGAAATGTTGCAGACCTATGAAGGCATTGTAGGTAGTGGTCAACCAACAACATTACCCCCAAAAAAAGCCATAAGTCATAGGATAGACTTGATACCAGGAGCTACCCTACCAAACAAAGCAGCTTACAAGATGACACCTCAACAAAATGAGGAAATAGCTAGGCAAATTCAAGAACTCCTAGACCAAGGTCTCATTAGGAAAAGTATTAGTCCATGTGCAGTACCCACTATCTTAGCACCTAAAAAGGGAGGAGAATGGAGGCTTTGCACTGATTCTAGGGCCATAAATAAGATAACCATCAAGTATAGGTTCCCTATCCCTAGGATTGAAGATCTCATGGATTGTCTAGGTGAAGCTAGGTACTATACCAAGATAGATTTAAAGAGTGGTTATCACCAAATTAGGATACATGAGGGAGATAAGTGGAAAACAACTTTCAAAACCAATGAGGGTCTCTATGAGTGGCTAGTTATGCCATTTGGATTGTCTAATTCCCCCTCCACATTCATGAGACTCATGAATGAAATCCTCAAAGACTACATTGGAAAATTTGTAGTAGTGTATCTTGATGATATATTGATTTATAGCAAAACAAGAGAAGAGAACCTCCAACAGATAGAGTTGATTTTCAAGATGCTGCAAGAGGAGAAGTTGAAGATCAATTTGGAAAAGTGTGAGTTCATCAAAACAGAGTTGGTGTACCTTGGATTTGTGCTATCACATGGCAACTTGAAGATGGACAACAGCAAAGTGGAAGCCATCCTCAATTGGCCTACTCCAAAGATAGCAATAGAGGTAAGAAGCTCCCATGGTCTTGCTCAATACTATAGGAAGTTTATAAGACAGTTTAGTGCTATTTGTGCTCCTATGTTGGATACCATTAAAGGAGGAATGAAGACTAAGTTTGAGTGGAATGAGCAAGCTAACAAAATTTTTGAGTTGTTGAAAGAAAAGATAGCTACCCAACCTGTTTTGGTGTTGCCAAGCTTTGAAAAGCTATTCACTATAGAGTGTGATGCAAGCAATGTGGCTATTGGAGTTGTTCTCAGTCAAGAGGGCAGACCGGTGGCTTTTCATTCTGAGAAGTTAAATGAAGCCAAGAAGAAATATTCTTCTTATGAACTTGAGATGTATGCATTGGTCCAAGCTCTAAGGAAATGGAGGCACTACTTGCTTCCCAAGGAATTCATAGTGTATTCAGACAACCAAGCACTCAGTTTCTTGAATTCACAAGAGAAGTTGAGTCACAGACACATGAAATGGGTGGAGTACTTGCAAGCTTACACCTTCAATATCAAGCACAAGAAAGGAGTTCTCAAGTAGATGGCAGATGCCTTGAGTAGAAGAGTCCTCACAATACAAGAGATTCAGTTGAAGAGCATGGGAATAGATCATTTCAAGGATCTATATGCAGATGATGAAGATTTTGCAGACATCTATAAGGTATGTGCTGAATACAAGAATCACTTCCATAGTAAATATGTTGAATATACTTTGCAAAGTGATCTTTTATTTAAAGGGTATCAGCTATGTGTTCCTAGAGGTTCTATTAGAGAGAATCTGATACAAGAAAAGCATAATGGTGCATTGAGTGGTCACTTTGGGATCACAAAGACTCAAGAACTAGTTCAAAGATTTTACTATTGGCCAAAAATGAATCTAGATGTTAGAAGGTATGTGGAGAGTTGTATGGTGTGTCAAAAGGCCAAGGGTATTTCTTCAAATGCCGGCCTATACCAACCACTGCCTATTCCTACTAGGCCATGGGAATGCTTGAGTATGGACTTTGTAGTTGGGTTACCCAAGACAAGACAAGGCATGGACAGTGTTTATGTGGTTGTGGACAGATTCAACAAAATGGCTCACTTTGTGCCATGTAAAACAACCAATGATGTCAGTCAAATAGCCTCTCTTTTCTTCAAAGAGATAGTAAGGATTCATGGATTACCAATCATTAGTGTATCAGACAGAGACACTAAGTTCATGAGTCATTTTTGGAAGACTATTTGGCAAAGATTGGGCACTAATTTATCTTATGGATCTGCATACCATCCCCAAACTGATGGTCAGACCGCAGTGGTTAATAGAACTCTTGGAAATCTCTTAAGGTGCTTGACCAAGGAGTATGGTCAACAATGGGATCAATTGATTGGGCAAGCTGAATATGCCTACAATGACACTGTAAACATATCAACAGGGAAGAGTCCTTTTGAGATTGTCTATGGACTACATCCTAGAGGAATCTATGAGTTGAGAGAGTTAAAGGATGGAGTCAAGGGAAGTGGATATGTTGATAATTTTTCCTATGCAATGCAAGAGGTTCATGAAATAGTCAGGAAGACATTGGCAGAAAATACCATGAAGCATAAGACCAAGGTGGATGAGCATAGAAGAGAAGTGCAGTTCCATGTTGGCGATTTGGTGATGGTGCATTTAAACAAGTCTAGACTGTAGAAAGGAGTCCCTCATAAGTTGCAAATGAAGAGGATAGGTCCTTGTCCTATCTTGGAGAAATATGGAAACAATGCTTTCAAGGTGCAGCTACCAGATGATAGTGGACTGTCCCCTATTTTTAACATTGAAGATCTAGTTCATTACAAAGGTCCACCTCCAACATGGATTAGACCCTCCATGAAGTCATCCAAGATGTGGAAGAACTCAAACTGCCCTTTACTACAGTCAAACAAGCTGACAGTGTATTGGATACTAGGGTCTATAAGAGGACTAGAACCAAAGAATACAAAGAACATATGATTAAAAGACATGGTCAACCTGATGCTGATGCAGTTGGGATCAAAGAGTTAGAGTTCAAGAAGTTGGGCATTGATCTCAACTTGCTCAATCCAAGGGTGGATTGAAATCTTTTGTTTTGGGGAGGATGGTGTAGGAGCACCTAGGCTAAACTCCAGTTTGTTATGTTCAATTTTGGCTTGTACCTGACCTTAGCCAAGTCAGGGTAATGGTGTTTTTATTTTGGACCCTAGAAGGTCTTGCTTGTGTGTGGTGAGTTAGTCACTAGGACTAAAATCATCTTAGTGTAATCATTGTTGTTAAATTTTGCTTTAATTAGCCTTATACAACTTATGTTGGAATGTAAAGCATTGAATGTGTGCTAAACACATCTAAGTTGTTAGAAGATGCCAAGAGGCAGTTAGGGGAGTTGTTGGCTCGGAATCAAGGAGATTGAGGTCCTAAGATGTAGGATGATGGCAAAGTTGCAAGAATGTTGCAAAGTTGCATGACAACATTGTTAGGTTGCATGCAACTTAGTTGTCTTGGATTCCCTAAAAATTAGGAGTATGGGATCGATCAACTTCCCTTGAAACATGGCAAAGGCATCTATGTAGGTGTGGTGGCTCGTAGACAAGCATTTAGAATGCATTGTAATCAAGTTTTGGTTTGAAGGAATAGAGAATTTTCTGCATTTTCTGTATATACCATATGTTCTTGTGTGACAGTGCTATTAGATGAATTAGGAGTGTTGATTTGTTAGTAGATTTATGTTTATACAATAGTTTTGAGTATCTTCCATTTTGTAATCAAGTTGCTTTGAATTCATAAGTTGAGGTTGTAGAGAGTTTTCTTGTTTTGTACAGTCCAGTCAGTCTCTTCATGGCTCCCCCATAAACTCTGACCACGGGATATTCCTGAGATTAGTTGGGTATGGAAGGGGAGCCAATGAACTGTAAATATTTAGCAATAGGAGTCATGGGAAGGCAAGCAAGCATTTTTAAAATCAAACCCTAGGCGAGCTAGGACAGTCCGGTTAGGAGTTTGATGGTAAAAAGTGGAGAATATAGGTAGGGGTTACAAGTACTGTACGGAAAAAGCATGGTATCAGGTAGGATAAGATAGGATCTTCACATGCCAGAAGGATTGAAGCTTCAACCAATCCATTTGTGTGAGAAATTAGGAAGAGATCATTGAAACCCTAAGAATTAGGCCTAATAGCCCTTTTTACCCTTGATTGTAGGAACCTACTGTACGGAGGAGACAGAGGTTTGGAACCCTGTGAAACATTTAAAGGCTCAAAAAGGGTGCCTGGAAATGAAGTTTATTTGCTAGGTTGTTTGGCAAGTTAAAGCAAGAAAAGAAAAAAGGTGACTGGTAAGGGCTACAAGGAATTAGGCCTCACCAAGGCAAATTCTTGAAATCGGGTAGTGTGAAGATTGAATACCATCCTAAATGGATCTAATTGGATGTGAAAGGAATGTTTACAGTACCTCTAGCTCCCCTGCAACAGTTCAAGATTGTATGTGATGTTGGTACTTAGATTCCTCTAAGTCCAAGAGAGAGTATACCAATTTCAAAAGAGGTGTTGGTCTTCCAAGGTAAAGCACAAGTGGAAAACTCTTGGAGAAGAGTTGGAACAGGACTTGGTTAATCATCCAAGCCCAATAAGAACCCATTGGTATCAGGTTCCAGGAAGGAGACAGTGAAAAGGTCTTCTAAGAGATTGTGCAAGCAAGCTTTGGTTCACCATACACCATCCACAAAGCAACAAACAAAAAGACAAGGCTTAACTATTATAGCTACATCTAAAGTTAAATCAATAAAGGATCTTCATATGGAAACACTATTTTCCTTCGATTAATACATGAAAAAGGAAGTCTTGATTACATCTACACTCATTATAATGAGTTCAAGTATGCAACTTTCAATGCAACCTTCTCTAGATAAAAATTTCAATCGATTCTTTTTGTTACCATCTTCATAGTATATGCTTTATGAAAATAAATTCTAACCTAATATATTCACAACCTCATGATGTACAAGTGCCTGATTAACATTCATATATTACTAAATTAAGTGATTTTCCCATGTTACCAATATTATATTTCCTCACTTGTAATTTTGTTGCTTAACACAAACTTTTTGTTTTCTACAATTTACATCTTTTACATAAAACAAACCATGAATTTATGATACAAGTCCACTAACTTTTAGTTTCAATGTATAGGAATGAAATAACTGAACAACCAAATATTTTTTTCCAAATTCATTTCATACAAGCAAAGGGAATCATCGACTACAAATTCCTCATAATTGATATCGTTACAAATTTTTCCAATTCACTATAGACAAATATATAGTACAAATATTTCTCAAATGTTACACACAATATGTATTTCAAAATTATGTTATAAATTTATATAGACAATAAAAAATAAACCTTCTTTTAACATATTAACTTACATATAAATTTCTATCAACAAAACTATTACACCTCCTCATACAAATACATTTTCCCATACGATACATGGCTTGTATAGAAAAAGAAATACTAGGGACCCAAACCACAAATGAAATTCACATTATCAAAGCCTTCAACGTGAAGCAAGGGATCCCTAACACGCACATAAAACATATACCACGTGTAAACAGACCAACGCGTAAACAGACCATACTCAAGGGAGCGCGGAAAATAGCTTTAAAACAGCCAAACACAATCAGATTTGTTTCAGACAGAAAACAATGGCGAAAGAAGTAAAAGATGATAATTTGGCGAGCGAGAAAGCCGCAGCGCAGGCCTGGTATAACCTGCACAATTCCATATCAAAGTCCGAAGACAAAATATGGGACTGTGACAGCGCCCTGTACGACTCCTTTGAATTGCGATCTTTTACGTTTCAGCTGAACCGAGCATTGACGGTGGTCCCGAGGTCGAATCTCCGCAGCGCTTCTTTGCAGCCAGAGACTTCTGGATGCTTTCGTAGTTTCTCGCTTCGAAGAAACGCGGGGCTGGATTATGAGCAGCAATCGGTAGAGCAAACTTTGCTTCCAAAGCGTAGAAGCGCTTCGTCTTGGACGCTCAAGAAAGCGGTGGCTAGATTTCAGTGGAAGAAGAACAGAGTAAAGAAAAGTGTAGTCTAAATTATATTTGCAAATTTTCTTGAATTTGATGCTGTTTGCAGAGGGTTCGTTTGAGTTTTGGGGTTTTCCTGTGTAAATATATTCTAAATAAGTTTGTTAAAATATTACTTTGCTCGCTGAAAATATATGACTGTCTTGGCATTTATTTTACTATTTAAAAACCCTCGTGCAATCACTAACCACTTATTATGTTTAAGTCACTGCATCGGTATATCAATTGCTAACTCGGTAGATTGAACAATAACAAGACCTTTGAGGGACAATTTATAGATGTCAAAAAAGGACCCACAACATTGGTTGGAGTGACTATGATGGAGCATACAAGCCTAAACACAATGCAAATAAAAGGTTAATGCATGTAATGGTCAAAATTGTGTACTCATGTTCTTTTTTCTTTATGTTTTGGATTAGTTGTCATTTACTCAATAACAAGTTTGAGTAAAAGCACATATGAGTCCTATTATGGGTCAAAATAAAAAATGACAAAATAAACCACACCAAAATCACTTATGTTTGATTGAAATTAGTCAAAATGCATTTGTGACATCCTATTATGGGTCAAAATAAACAATGACAAAATAAACCACACCAAAATCACCTATGTTTGATTGAAATTAGTCAATACATTTGTGACATCATGTGGTTCATAATGACAAGACATGGTTCAATTTAATCACCTTCAATCGAAACCCCTTCAAAGTTTTTTATGTAAAACATTGATTGGGTCCATTATTTTGGCACTTCTATGTACAAAATATAAATTAGAGACCTTGTATGCTTAGAGGATTAGATGAAGAATAATCAATAAAGGTTGTGTACTTGAAGAAAAAATATTAGATCAAGAACTTTACACCAACCATATGGTGTTGCTGCTAGTTCGTTGTTGGTTGGTGTAAAATGTTGATGTGATTTATGAGCTATCATTGATAACATAAGGGGTTCTATCCAAGACCCTATATCCATGAAAGGATATATTTTACCGATATTACTTAATCTTGACTTTCCACCAGCTAGCTTGGAGTAATCCCCTAGATCAAGGGGGCTTGAGTTAAACCTCTAATGTGACCAATGAAGGCGCATTGATTAGAGTAAGACTTATACAAAATTTGTGGTTTACCCATATTACTTAAATTTCAATTTATTTAAAGGGTATCTTTTATCCATATTAATCAAACTTAAATTTCCACCAATCTAGCCTTAGAGATTGAATTCCTATTGTCAATGAAGGTTCATGGATCAAATAAAAAATGAGACTTTATTGATAACATTAGGTTTTTTTTATCTAGGCCAATTGGTGGAAATTCAAGGTTGAGCAATATGGACAAAATATGTCCTTTCATGGAAATTTAAGGTTGAATAATAAGGGTAAACCATATCATTTTCTTGATTTAATTTGTGAACCTTCATTGATAATATTAAGGGTTTGACTCAAGTCCCCTTAAACTAGGGTTCAATCTAAGCCAACTAGTAGAAATTCAAGGTTGAGTAATATGAGTAAAGTATACCCTTTCATGGATATAGGGTCTTGGATCTAAGATACCTAGTGTAATTTGTTTTGAGATATGATCCATAAGTCTTTGTTGATAACATTAGGGGTTTGATCCAAGCCCTCTTGATCTAAGGGTTTGATACAAGCTCCTTCAATCCAAGCTAGTTTGTGGGAATTCAATGTTGACTAAAATATGCATAAGATAGCATTTCATGACTATCTAGATAAAAGGAATATATGCTTAGATATGGTTCAAAGAAATTTGATCAACAACTTATGGCCCACAAGTCCTTGGTCCTTGAAATATCTTGTAAATGTGTTAAAAATATTTAATATGGAGCTGCAAAATTAATGGTGGCATAAGGGGGTATTGCTTTCTTAGAGGGTTGATTATAATAGTTGGATGTTATATTTCATCCAAAGAAGGTAGAGACCACTAGGAAACCCAAAAAATTGCTAATGGGGGATAACTTTTAAACCCTCCCACTAATTTTTTTCTCTCTTAAAGGAAAAAAATCATGTCAAGGTTATTCTTCTTGAGATGTCAATTGATGAGATTTCCTTCAAATAAAAATAAAAATTCATAGTAGTGGAATTTGTTGGGAAGTTTGCAAGTATGGGTGTGAGAAAAATGGGAAGTCTCCAAATTTAGTAGAATAAATTGTTTGTATGTTGCACAATGTTTAGAAGACCCCAAATTACTTTTCTTAGAGAAGACTAAAGCAAGGGTTTGCAATACCCTTGAAGCCAAGAAGAAATGCTTGAGACCTCTCTCTAACTGAGTGTCTTAGATCTTGATTTTGAATAAATCTTGGATGATGATGATGCCTTATTAGATATTCCCTCTTGCCCTTAGCTAAAATAATCAAGGATATCTAGGTAGTTAACACTAAGACCTAAGTGGATATCAACATATAATTTTATAACAAAATATAGCAACACTTGAACATTAATTGAGTATCAACCATGAGTATTTATAAATCTCAAATAAATTAATTGTAACATAAGGGGATAAGTGCACTTAGTAGCAAAATATCCATGTACCTTAGATTGTTTTACATGAAAAGGAAAATGTTTTTGCTTCATTTTTTTTTTAATAACCCTACTTATAGTTTTGAAACTAAATGTCCTAGCTATACTTAATTTTAATTGCTTCATAAATACATGTTTATTAAAATATTTATGATAGTTTAAATTCTTTTGAATTTTCTTAATGCCATCTAAGATGTTTTCACAATATATTTAATAATGATCTGTAGTTTGAGGGTTTTATAAAAAATTGTTCAATATTTCTAATCTTATTGTCAATTCTAGAAATGGATGAGTATGAAGTTTTGAAGTTTGAATGAGATGAGTTAAGTGTGTGAGAAGAGATCTAGTGTTACTATTTATTTTACAAAAACATTGTGGAGCCAACTCTAATGCCTAATTAACTTGGTGCTACTGGTCATGCACATGGCTCAGAGATCTGAGGATCCCTAAGTAGTTCATCATTCACAAGAGGGTAGCACTAAATCATCAACTAGGGAGTCATAAAACTTCAGATAGTGTTGGAAATGTATATGCATTCATGGATTCTAAACATCCTACATCGATTGAGTATAGGTGAATAAACACATGCAAATGTAATAAAAGCTTTAAATCTAAATAAACTACTAATTCTCAAAATAGGGTAAAAGAATACAAATAACTACCTTCTTCTGCGGGCACCTAATACTTAAGACTGTAACCATTAATTGTTACACTGAAGTGTGTCCTAACTTAATTATCCTCTGGAATATGAAATAGAACATTAATCTATAGATTCTAATTTAGGAATTGTAACACATTTATTTATAATCACATAAATTGGAAAGTATCAATGAAATCCACAATGCATAATATAATCTAATAACTTAAATTGAAGTGGTTCAGTAGTACCTCAAGTGTCCCTTTCTTGAGTTGCTACTTCCACAAGACTTTGTCAATCACTTACTCAACAAAACATATTATCAAAATTGACTCTCTGTTATTGCATTTTAAACATAGAACTATTACACAAAATCTAACAAGAAATCTGTTGGAAATCTTGTTCAATAACACACATGACATTTTAGTATTCTAATACTAATGCTACTACTAGATCTCCTTCTTGACAGGGAACCCAACTAGATAGGGTTTGCGAGGGAGTCACATTATTCATGAACTGAAAAAACTACATAACATATGTCAACTCTTCCTCAAGAATATGAAGAGGACTGAGTCTTAAAACATAAATAATAATTATTGAAATAGGAGTATAGAAATAAAACAAGGATTCTATGCCCAACAAACTTAATCGTTTACAATATAAACGTGCTTAGTAGAGCAACTCTATCATAATTTAGTCTTATTGAAAATGGAATTATTCTCTTGTTTTTCTTATTGGTAGGTAAGAGTAATACTAGGCGAATCACAAACTGATTAATAAATGATCACCTCCATCTTCCTTTGAAAGTTTCGTGCTCTAGATGGTTGACTTCTTTGCAATGAACTACAGTCCTTATGCTACGGGTTGACAAATATCTTTGTTGCAAATGTTAGCCTTATTTCCCAAGGCATTCTCATTATCAACAAGCATAAATTAAACAAAAAATCCTACTAAACTTCATAGACATTCATGAGTTCATATATGTACATAGATTAATATAATATGTTTCCATTCCAAATGTTTAAAACTACTTAAAAGTATATTAAAGATGTAAAAGGTCTTGGTAATGTCTTAAATATTAGCAGAAAGAAATCATAAAAAGTATGAAACAATAATATGAAACTAGCCAATTATGAAGCCTATAATCCCCCCCAACTACAGTTCTTGCTTGTCCTCAAGCAAGCTTAGGGATAAAGGTTATACTACAATGCATTCTCTTTATAATCCACAACGTTGGCCACTCCTTTCCCTTGCTTTAAATAGAAACCTTGTTGGTCTAAGATCTTTTCCCTCTTCTGTTCTTTATTGCACCTTCATCTTGCTTCCTTCTTGTGCAATGTGTTATAGGGAACATGAGGAGAGGAGGATGAAAGGTGAGAGGAAGCTAAGAAATTCCATTTTTCAAGGTAGTTGTAATGTACTTGTGTGATCTAACTTCTACCACATAATCAAAAACAAAATGAGGCTCCTTTTTAAGCTCTAGGGTGAGTTCTTTCCATCCGCTCTGAGTAAAGTTGAGTACCTCTTTTATTTTCACTGCTGCTAGTTCCTTAAATCTCTTGTAATCTCTTTCTCTTCATTCCATTATTTTTTTTGATACTCCCCTCTTCTCTATGAGGTCTATCCATTGGTCCACCACTGCATTTGGGTCTACCACTTCTACTCTTAATTGTAGAGGGAGTGATTTATCTCTTTCCTAATATTCTTGCATTAGATGAACCCTTTGATGTTCATTCCTAATATAGGAAGCTAGAGACCTAAGTTGAACATCTCCCACAAATATTAATGGGTTCCATGCAATGTCATGCAAGAATTAGGCTGTGTAAATAAAATTCACACAACTGATCTTGCATATTTGGTGTGGACCATTGGAAATTTTCTAAAAATAATATTTATGAATTCATAGCAATGAGGTCACTAATTATTTGGCTAAATTAGAAACAAAGAAATTTTTATTGCAAAAATAGAGTGTATACCTTGGCAAGAGGTCTACACCTCATCAATTGCACTATTTTATTTGCCAATTTATCTATATTTACCCTCAATTTCTTGATCTATGTGTCTTGCTTCTCAATCACTCTAACATGTGTGGATAGAAATTATATTTTCTCTTTTTCCCAATCCTTTTGTTTCTAAGAAAAATCCCTCATTTTATTCCATAATTCAATTCCAAGTGTCACCATAGTTGGAATAGTGGGGGTTCTTGGATATTTAGTTGGATTCTCAAGGTTTTGGGCCCTTCTTCTTATTTCAACTATAGCAAGTTGTGCCAATGCTTCTAATCTTGATCCTTGCATAAATTTCTGCAATTTTTCCTTTGATTATCTGATTCTTGTATCCCTCTCTCTGTCCCTTTGTTATTATACTTTTAGTTGCTTTTCTAGACCTTTGATCCTCTTCAAGGCCTCTTGCCATTCTTTTCTTGTATTTCTTCCTTCCAAAAGGAATTCTTTCTCTTTTTTCCAATTTTTTTCTTCTTCCACCTCCATTGAATGCACAAACCCTTCTTCAAAAATAAGAATTCTTGGAGGTTTGTTAGATTATTTTTGGCCATAAAAAATCTTCTAAATATAATTCAAAAGTGTTTCCCATATACAAGGGCTACACAATTAGTGTTCTCATGTCACTACTATGAATATTTTCCACATAATTTGTATCAATTTCTATCATAACGATATTTTCTTGTGTATTTTTAGCCTTCCCTTGCACAAGCCCTTTCCTTCTCAAGCAATGTGATCACCTTCTTGATTGTGTAGGCATTTTTTTGTTTCTTCATAGGTTCAAAAGTAGAGGCCACACTTTTTATTTTCTTTGGCTTAGAAGGGATTTTAGCAGAAGCTATGGTTTCTATATCCTCTTTCGCTATGAGTTGCTCAAAAAAAGTTGCAGGTTGAGTTTCCTTCATTTCCTACTCTTCAGGTTCCTCTATGTTGCAAGTAGGTGTTGCATTAGGGAACTAGAGGGTATGTTTCCCTCTACTACAACCATAGGAGGTTCTTCCATTTCTTGTTCTTCACCCCTTTCTTCTGTATTGTTTTTTTGGAATAATGTTGTTAACATTGTTATTGGCTAGAAAATCCTCCCAAGATATATTAGAGAATTGAATTATGAGATTATTTTAACAAGTAAAGTGACCAAACAAAAATGGAAAAAGGTGGATTGATTCCTTTTTCTTTTATACTTAGATGACATCCTCTTTAGAAAATTATACAAAAAAATTGGAACATTCACTATTATTTGGTAGTGGAGATGGATAAGGAGCTTAAAGTGTACAATGTACAACAATAATTGTCTTCCATCACAGGTCAAGTATTTAATAATATATGAAGTGGCTAAGGCCTAGAGCCGAGGTAAAGAAATATGTTTCATATCTTGTGATGAAGAATCCAAATTTTCTCTAGATATTCTTGTTAGTCTTGATACCTTTGTTATGGCTTCTTTTGAGGCATCAACCCTCAATCCCCTCACAATAATTTCATCATTTTGCAAAGTACTGGTAAATTGTTGTGTCATGAGCTCATTATACTCTGTAAGTCTAAGAAAATAATCCAGCCTACCTACCTACTAGAAGATGGGGTTGCATTGCATATCCTTTCACAAAAAAATGTGAGCTATGTGCTCTCTTCTCGCAATATCCTCTCCCATTATATTTCAACCAATTATGCTGATTTCTTTTGTTGTATTCTATTTTTGAATGACCTATGCTTAATTCTGCTACTCTGTTCTTGAATAGCCTCTACTCAACTTTGGATATTTCTACTCTAAAACTATGAATTTTTTTATGATAGATAGTAAATTTTGAAAACAATAAAGAGATTTTGGCTACCCCTACCCCCAACTTAATGATGTTATCTATCCTCAAATAGGAGGTACATAAGGGTCAGCTATAGTAAATATTAAGCATTGGAATTATGAAACATTATGTTGCAATGTATGCATGAATTAAATAAATGTATATGAAATTAGCAAACTTAAATGTTAATTATGGTAGTTAATTCAAGAAGTGCATGTTATCATACTGTGAAGTGAAATTTGATGTGTGTGATGCTTGTTGAATGTTTTCATGCTGTAATAAATCACTAAAATGTTTCTCTTGACTTGCCCTTAAATGCTCTCAATGTTCAGCACTTGCTAGATTCTTTCACTTAGATTTCAAATAGTGAAATGACTAGGTATTTATAGGCATTTATTCAATTTCCCAAAAATTAGATCCCAAAAGCTGACACTTGAAATTTGAATTTGAATGTTAAAATGCCACCAACAACATGCCCAAAAATGGGTCTTGGCTAAGAAGGGGGACCCATATTCCCAAGGGCGTATGGGTCTTGGCATAGATTTTTAGTACATTGAATATTAGGCCCATAACATTTTTAGGGCATATGGGTTGGATGCATTTATTCAATGCTTTGTAGTTTATTGAAAAACAATACAAATTTGCTTCAAAATACATAATTTTAGGACATTAGGGGGTCAATTAGGCTCAATAATTTAGGGGGGACAAAACATAGTGTGGAATTATTAAGGGTGACAATTTTTGACACTACATTTAGCCCCCACTTTAGTGAGAGTATGAACTTACGCTCATACTCATACTCACACTAAAGTAGAAAAATAGGTCAAGAGGGGTACGATTGTCCAAATGTTGAAGAGATAGGATGACAAATGATCTAGGGGGATAGTGCTCAAGCCCCAAGGATCTAAGATCCCATGGAAAACCAACATAAGCACAAAGGAACACACACACATATATGATATGCAACAAGACAACATACTTGTCAGAAAAACACAAAGCATACACAATGAAAACACATGGCATGATGGAACATAAAGATGATGAAGAAATGAAAACAAAAAAATTTCAATATGATGTAAACACGAAGAAGACACATGAAAGACAACAAAAACAAAAGGTTAGTACTAAAGGGATTAGAGTCAGTAAGGCAGAGAGACCTCAATCTTAAATTATCTCAAATACCAAATGCCATCCATTGATTGTGCTATCTAAATGCTCTCACAAGGATGTAAAATCACTTATGAAAATCATGGCTCCACTAGAAAGCAAGTTGTGTTATTCTGGGTTGCCATGTTACATGACATTCATGACTCACACCATAGAAAAATTTGATAACTAGGTGAATCACAAATTGGAAAGCACACAAGCTAGTGAAGGCCGCTTTTCACTAGGTCAGCCCACAAAACAAGGTAGAAAAATGAGAAACATACTCTAGGTCTAGTAAGGATCATTTTTCACTAGGTGTGTACCCATAACCATACAAAGAGTTATAATCCCTAATAATCTTGATACTTGTAAAAATTATCAAAATGCTATGTCAACACCACACTAAGTTCAACTCTCATGAACAAAGTGAAGAAAAAATGCCAAACTCACCTCAACAGGTGCACAAAACTCACCTTAGGGGGTGCATAAAACTAACCTCAGGGGTTGCACAAATGACAATAGGATAAAGCTAAAAGCTCAAGGGATGTTATGTCAACACCCCACAAGAGATGGTTTATAAAAATAACAAAGGATTTTGTCAATGAAAGGTCACACCTTAGGGAATATTGCACATGATATCACCACCAAGAGAGGACAAGTTGGGGAAAAAGAAATTTGTGCCTTAGAGAATATTAGCCATAGTATTCCTACCAAGGGGAACATTATGTTAAGAAAGGTCACACTCCCGAGGGATATCAAGCCCAACATCACCACAAAGGAGACACTAACATAGATCAAGAAGGCCAAACTTTGATTGAAAAGGTCACACTTCATAGGAGATGTATGCTATCATCACTAAGAAGGGACCATTTCATATGCAAACAATGAGTGGGGAACTATATGGCCCCCCTTAAAATGTCAACATACTTGCTATGTTTGTATTTTAAGGAGAAAGAGGGGAAGGGGGATCCTTGAAAAGAATGCATTCCTCCCAAAAACAAGTTATCCTTTCCCCCCAAGCATAGAGTCAAGGAAAACCACACCAATGACCATCATGTTGTTACAAATAACCTAGGAGAACATGGGGCCTTTTTCCAAGTTGCATTAAGATGTAGATCGACAAGGTGATTAGATTGACTTACAACTGTGAAGATGAGCCAATCAACCCTAGATCTACATCTAATGGTGGATGGGAATGGATTGGAAATTATTTGGAATGATTAACCTAATTAGACTATGTGCCCTACTATGTAAATTGCAAGATCCCAAAAACTGACATATAGAAACATCAATTTGTAGGTGGATCCAGAAAGTGCAAAGTGATATGTACTTGCCTAGAAAAGATTGTTTCAACCATTGTAGGATATAGTCACCAAGGGGTGTCTAAGTCCTTGTAGGGGTGTCTCGCTCAACTTTTGGGGTCCTCTGGTGGCAGATTTGAGACTTTTGTTTCCTCATGCAAAGTTGTTGGAACGTTGTTAGATAATTCTGTAAATGAGTTTTTATTTATTGACAAGATGTAGGGCTTTGGATGCAACAATGAAAAATTTATCTTCAAGATTCCTTCAATCCTCTTCAACCTAAGATCTTCACATTCACAAAAAGAGGAAATTTTGGGCTATTTTAGGGGCTTGCCTCAGTCAAACCCTATGTAAGTTTTTCCACTTCCATAATGGCAATATCAATGATAAATGGATAATTGGAAGGAATGAATGATGAAATTACAAAGTGCTACAACTCACCACCCTTCAATGGCTTCCTTGAAGGACTAAAGTCATACAAAAAACCTCAAGGACTTGGATCTTGTTTCCTTGAATGCTTTGGATACCTACAAAATGGGTTAGCCTGTTAGGGTTAAAAAAATAGATATCTAATAGTTAAATGCAGATTTGATAAATAAAACAGAGAAATAAAACACACAGAAAATTATAGCAGAAACAAGACAACACAAAGAATTTAACGTGGTTCACCAAATATGGGCTACATCCAAAAAACCACAGCCATCCAATGATTTTATTATCTAGTGTAATATATATTATAATCTTGCTAATAATGCCATACTGCAACCCCCATCCAAACTGCTTATAACACACTTTTTAGAATCTTCCAGAATTAGGGTTTTACATGTCAGGTGTATAGGATAGCATGATCAGTCACCACATACCACAACAATCTCCCACTTGGAGATTGATCAGGATCCACACCAAACAATCTCCCACTTGGAGATTGATCTTGGAGGACACCACTACACTTACAACTCCCACTGGAAATAATCACCTTGGACCCTGCTGCTCTGTTATACTTGAATTCAACCTTGAAGGCCAACTGAAACTAAAAAGGAGCTCAGCTTCTCCCTTGTCACTACCTTCGTAAACATATCCACTGGATTGGCATCTGTATGTATCTTGTCCAACTTGACCTGTCCATCCTCCAATACTAACCGAATGAAATAATATCTCAACTATATGTGTTTGGTTTTAGAGTGCAAGGAAAAAATATTAAATGCAAGATGTGTAGCACTTTGGTTGTCTATAAATAAGTAATTTTTAGCCTGTTGTTTTCCCAACTCTTCCATGAAAATTTGTAGCCATATCATCTCCTTTTCTACCTCTATTACATCAACATACTCTGCCTCTATGGTGGATAAAGCAACCACCTTTTGCAATTGAGAAATCCAACTCACTATTGTCCCACCAACTGTAAATACATAACCTATGGTACTCCACCTGGTATCAATATCCTCTGCTAAATCTGAGTCAACATAGCCTTTTAAATCAGTATTAGAGCCCCCAAAACATAAACATTTATTAGATGTACCTCTTAAATACTTGATAATCCATTTTACCACATTCCAATGCTCAACTCTAGGATGACTCATATACTTGCTAACAACTCCTACAACATGTGCAATATCTAGTCTTGTGCATACCGTGGCGTATATTAAACTACCTACAACTGAAGCATATGGTACCTTGGAAAAAATTTCTTCCTCCTCTTGTGTCTTTGGACACATATCCTTAGTCAATTTAATATGAATGGGAAAAGGTGTGCTGACAGCTTTTTAATTCTCCATATGAAATTTTTGTAACACCTTTTCAACATAATAATCCTGAGATAAAAATAATTTTCTGTTTTTCCTATCTCTTATAATCTTCATTCCAAGGATTTGCTTTGCTGCCCCCAAATCCTTCATAGTAAATGAATTTTCTAACTGCTATTTTAACTCCCTTATGTGATCCATGTTAGACCCCACTATAAGCATATCATCAACTCACACACACTTTGACATGATGCTTGGATCTTGAAATGTTGTAATAAATCATTGAAATGTTGCTCTTGACTTGCTCTTAAATTCTCTCAACGTTCACCTATTTCTATATTCTTTCACTTAGATTTCAAATGGTGAAATGACTAGGTGTTTATACGCATTTATTCAATTTCTTAAAAAATAGATTCCAAATGTCGACACTTGAAATTTGAATTTTGAATGTTAAAATTCCACCAACAACATGCCAAAAAATGGGTCTTGGCTAAGAAGGGGGACCCATACGCCACCCAAATTTCTAGGACATTAAATGTTGGCCTGGGAAATATATGGGTTGGATGCATTTATTCAATGCTTTGAAACTTATTGAAAAATGGTACAAATGGGCTCCAAAATACATGGACATTATGGGGTCAATTAGGCTCAATAATTTGGGGGGGGGAATATAATTTGAAATTGTTAAGGGTGAAATTTTTTAACACTACAAGAATCTATGAGCCTCTTGACCCCTAACAATTAAATCATGGTATTGATCCTCCTATTGGTCTTGTAAGGTGTTCAAAAAGTAGGAGATTTAAAAAAAAAAAGTGTCTCAATCTTGCAATTATAAAAAATTAATATATTGAGAGTGGGCAGTTGCAAGGGGGTTACCCACCTTATGGTTTGAGGGACGTGTGCCATGGTGGGGGTTTAGGGGCAGTTCCCTCGAAAGCCACATTTTATATGTGTTGAGAAAAAAGTGTCTCAAACTTACTGGTTAAGGCTCTCTAAAATCAAGAAAACACTTAGCTGAATCAAAATCTTCTACATTGTAGGTTTTAGAGTTCAAGCTTTGGGCTTATCGCTTACCAAATTCCATGGTAAAAAGACTTAGAAAATTTGAAGGTTTTTGACAATCGGACATCAAAGTTTCATCGTATGCTTTACTTGTGAAGTCTGTAGTATCGGGTATTGAGAAACACCAAATCTTGACCCATGAAAGGACTTTGTTCTTTGATGTTCAGAGGTGTAGTTGTTGGTCTACTTGGTTGAGCTCTAAGAAGTATGAAGTAAGCATGATTCCCAATCCTCGACAATCGATAGATAGTCCTATTTATGAGGCTTGAGGCTTACGGTAGTGCGGGATATCCTGCCATCCTGCGACATTCCATGAGGAGGTGTGCAATAGCGAGAGATGAATTCTAATCTGCGACCCCACGATAGTCACATGAGGGGGTCTATGGTATGGCGGTAAGCTATAGTATAGTGGTGGCTCGTGACCCTGCAATGGTCAGTGGAGATGACTACGGTGGATTGGTATCATGTGGTATGATGGTAACTGGCAAGGTGATGAAGGTTAAGCGCAACATCATGACTATTCAAATTGGTCTTGGTGGTATTGTGGTAAAATTGGTTAAGTTTGTTTGTGACCATTCGGTTGGTTTGGAAGATGAAAAAATGAGTCTCTTGTAATGCTTGTAAAGTACATTGTAATGTCGTAGTGCATTGGAATGGTGAGAGAGGAGAATGGATTCAGAGGGGTTATGTTGTCATATTTTCTCTAGATGGAACAGGATGTAAATCTCCATGTAAAGGCTTAGAGCCTACAATTGTATTGTAATTGTGTATTTCTTTGCTAAATATTACAATGGATCTATGCTTTTCGAGGGTGGGGTTTTTTAACCGAAAGGGTTTTCCCCATGTAAATATTTGTGTTCATGTCTTCTATTCTATTTTTCATGTTTAATGAATTTATTTATTGAATCTAGTTAATGCATGTTGTTGAAACTAGTTGATCTTGTGTGATCTAAAATTGCATGAACTTTCCTCAAAGGATTAATGGTGGGAAATAAACTATGTATTATTCCACTTTATGGCATAGTAGTACATGTTTTTGAGGCAATCTATAGAAATGAATGTTACCGAAGACACTTACTGATCTCAGATGCTCTTTCTGAGATGAACCAAATTTCCCTTCAATTGGTATCAGAGATGTTTTCTAGGATTTTTTTATTCCTAGTGTTTCTAGTTTTGGGTGTTCCTTCTATGGATATTTCTTAGTCTGGCAACTTGAGCAAATATGAATGAATCAACTGAAGATTGATCCTTTAGCGAGTGGAAGTTCTTGATTTTTTGTTTTAGTTTTAGGAGACAACATGTAGCTTGAAGGATGGTGAAGACGAAGAAAATGGAGTTGGTCATATTGAAATGATGTGATCTGGAGCTCGTAGTTGACAGCAGAATAATCCTTATGCATGGGGTGGGATTTTTTTCTTTTTGGTTGTGTTGCAACAAAGCTTTCATATTGGGTGTCTATGTGAGAGGCTCCTTGATGATATGGAGCAGCTTGGGTTGTTTTTTAGCTATGGAGTAATGTGGTTATGTTAGGTGTTTTTTCTTGGTATTGGAAGGAATTATTTTTTGTTACCTCAATTGCATGTAGGCTATGGAGTTGATCATTGGATGATCTGAAAGATTTTGCAATAGCTTGTCTCCCTTAGATGCATGTGCATGTTGGTGGTTGTGGAGTTGGCATGAAATGAGCTTGAAGTTCCTGAACTACTTTTTCCTTTTTGTGGATGATTTGTACTTGCACGGCTCATATTCATGTTCCTTGGATATGAGGGTTTTATAGATTTTCGTAAAAAAAAACTATCGTTATGCTCATCTATGATAATCCATTATTCTAGTTTAATTGTTATGGTGTTTTTTGTTTCATACTTTTGAGTCTTCTAGATGTGAAGTGGGTGTGGATGCGCATGGGTATTTTTCAAACACAGTGGTTTTGTAGGTTTTACATGGTCAAGGAAAACTTGTGGTTTTAAGGAGCTATAGTTAAGCTATTTTCTAGACCTTGGCTTTTGGGGTGTTACTGGATGAGATAGTTGTAGTTTTGCATGCATGGTATGAGAAGGTGAGATTCTTTCTCTGCATGGAATTTTTGGTACATGATTAGTCACTCAACATTTCTATGGTGATGCTTGGTGGATTCCTTGACTATGGTGCTCATTGTGGACTTGATTGCAAAATTAGATTTGAGCTTGATCTAGAGTTTGAGTCATGTTGTCTACATGATTATTCTCTTTGAGATCTCAGTTTTGTAGTTTCAGGTGCAATAGTGGGTTTTCATGTTATATTGGTTGGATCCGAGTTATGTAGTTTTGTAGGTGTGTACATCTTATTGATTGCAGTGGGATAACTCATAAGTGGACTGTCTATATCCACGAGGTTGATTAACTGTTGATGCGAAATTGTTAGTTGGCCTTGTCTATGGTCACTTGTGCATTGGTGTAGTTGCTTTGAGATGAGAGGATGGATGATGTTGAGTACCTAGATAGTCAGTTATGTGGACCTGTAGCATGTGTATGATGTCATGAATAGCTTGGATACACAACTTTGTGTAAGTTTTTGATAGTGATGGTATTTTTTCTTGGTTTGGAGATCTTGGTGCCACTTGGTATTGCTGTCAAACTGACATGTTGATGTGTGGACTTGGAGGATTTTCAGATTAGGAGATGTTTGGTCATGATGCTTGGAGAGCTCAATTGTCACAGTTCAGTGGGAGCTTTAGTAGTGACTGTGGATGAGTGATCTTCTTTAGTGTTATCAATGTTACTAGGAGGAGCTCTTAGATCATGTTGCTACAAAAGGGTTCTTTCACATTTACATGGAAACTACTTGAAGATGTGTAGCATCTCAAAGGGGTCTTTGGTTGAGGTGTTGGTGGTGCTTGACTGGTGATGTTGGTTTAGAGTTTGCTTGCTTTATGTCATGATATACTCTTGACTGCGATTAGAGTTTTGGCATGATGCATTGCTCTTGAAACCATGGTATGTTCACTTGGAACATGGAATCTCCTAAGGGGAATGGTAAGATCATGATGTTATGATAAGTTCCTGATTCAGATGACTAGAGCTTTGATAGTGGTCTAGTGATTCTCTGTGTTTTGGGTGCATTGGTAATATGCTTGTGAACTTCATGATAGTGCAGTGATGCATTTGGAGTTTAGCATGAAATGATTGTTTGTAGGTGCTCATGGATACATGGAGAATGACGTGAGGCTGAATTTCTCTTAATATGAGAGAAGTGTTGTTGAGATGGTAACTCTTGTTGAGATCTTAATAGAAAGCCCGAGGAGCCTACACCTTGGTTAGACGCGAGTTCAACAAAGACCTATGAGGAGATTTCTCTTGGATGAGTAATGAAGGATTGCATATCTTGGAGGAGCATTCTCATTCCCCACACTTGGTCTACTCGGCGGCTTATTACTTGAGAGGTAATTCCCATTGTTTCTCTTAGGTGCTTTATGATTTCTTTCATAGACATGGATCTTGAGCTACTATTAGATGGTTTTGGAGGATTCATTGTGAGAGATGGATAGCATGGTTATATCCTTAGGTTTGCATTTTCATTTATGATGATCATAGGGGATGGTAGTGGGTTGATTTCTTGAGATGGGAAATGGAGTAGTTTGATCTTCTTTGAGAAGCTTACATCCATGTAGATACATGATACATCTGTTATGTTTGATCTCTTGAGGTTGAACATGTTTGGATGTTGTTATAGCTTTTATCTTGGGGTTGTGAAGAAGACCTTACTTGACACAGTTGACATTTAGATGTTTATGTAGAAGGGCATGCTACATGTTTATGATTTGCATATTTTTCTCTTTAGTTTGGTTCTTCTTCCTATATGTTCATATTCATATGAATTTAGATGTGAGAGTTCTATGTGGAGCTATGGTGATCACTAGTAATTTGTAGTCATGTGTTGTCACTTGGGTGATGACATGGAGATTCTTGTATCTCTTTCTTTTGTGGAATATGGAGAACATGAGAGAGCTATGGAAGATTGTTGAGAGAAATGTTTCTTGTAGCAGTTGGTTGCAAGATTTGTAGATCATTGTGGATGGTCCTTGGTACTACATGGCTACACTTTCTATGTGTTGTGATTGGTAGACTTGTTATACCTTTGATATTTTCAAATTTGACATTACCTATGTAGTGGGAGTTCCTGGATGTGTTTGGTCTTCTTCAACTGGTTGGCACATGGAGCTTGTATTTACAGTTGATGGGTTGGCTATGTAGGTGGCATGAGTTTTTTGATGTGGATACCTTCGAGATATGGGTGATTGGATGGATTAACACTTGTTATGGGTTTTATTTTCAGTCACATGGGTTGGTTAGTTGGATGGGATTAGTTAGTTTCCTGTTTGTTGTTCTAACTGATCTTCTATCTTGTTTTTTGAAGGATGTCTTCATGGTTGTGTTTAGGTTGAAGCTTTAAAGTTGATGTTTTTGATGCTTTTGTATAGCTTGTGAGCACAATGGAGTGATGTCAATACTTTGTATCCTTTGCTATCAGTTGGATTTGATGCTTGTGTCCTTTAGATTGGTGCATATACACCATGGCTCATTCCCTTCCTTTGGAGGATGGTTGGAATTGATACCTAAGATGGTGGACATATTGGATGCTGGTGTAGGTGTCTTGGGTGACACAGTGATTTTGAGCATTGATTGGGAGCTAGTAAGTTCTTCATCAAGTGGGAGAATGTTGAGGAAAATGTGTCTCAAACCTATAGGTTAAGGCTCTCTGAAATCAAGAAAACACTTAGCTGAGTCAAAATCTTCTACATCGCAAGTTTTGAAGTTTGGGCTTCGGGCTTATTGCTTACCAAATTCCATGATAAAAAAGACTTAAAATATTTGAAGGGTTTCAAAAATCAGACTTCAAAGTTCCATTGTATCCTTTACTTGTGAAGTATGTGGTATTGAGTATTGAGAAACCTCGAATCTTGACCCATGAAAGGACTTCATTCTTCATTGTTTCGAGGTGTGGTTGCTAGTCTACTTGCTTGAGCTCTAAGCAATATGGAGTATGCAGGATCTCCAATCCCCGATAGCTGATGGAAGTCTGATGAATGAGGCTTGAGGCTTGTGGTAGTGTAGGATATCTCATTGTCTCGTGATAGTATGTGAGCAGGTGTGTGGTAGTGGGGGAGGATTTCTAATATGTGACCTCGCAATAGTGAGATGAGGGGGGGTGCGATATGGTGGTAGGTTATGATATAGTGGTGGCCCACAACCCCACGATGGTTAGTGGAGATGATTGTGGTGGAGCGGTATTGTGCGGTATGGTGGTAACTAGAAAGGTGATGAAGGTTAAGTGCAACATCATGACTATTCAAGTTGGTCTTGGTAGGATTGCGATAAAATCGGTTAAGTTTGTTTGTGACCATTCAGTTGGTTTGGAAGATGAAACGAGTCTCTTGTAATGCTTGTAAAGTACATAAGTAATGTCATAGTTCATTGGAATGGTGAGAGAGGAGATTGGATTCATAGGGCTTATGCTACATCATATTTTCTCTAGATGGAACATGATGTAAATCTCCATGTAAAGGCTTAGAGGCTATAATTGTATTGTGATTGTGTATTTTTTTGTTGAATAATACAATGGTTCTATGCTTTTGGAGGGTGGGTTTTTTTACCCAAAAGGGTTTTCCCCACGTAAATCTTTGTGTTCATGTCTTTTCTTCTATCTTTCATGTTTAATGATTATGTTTATTGAATCTGTTTAATGCATGTTGTTGAAACTTGTAAGGAAAGAAAGAGTGTGGAACAACATTCCTAATGCTAATTCAAAGAGGATTTAATGCAAAAGTGGCTTTCAATTAATTTACAGAACATTAAGATGCAATTTTAATAGGAAATTACAGAATACACAAATGCATAGGCACATAATAGACACCAGATTTAATGTGGGAAAACCCTTACAGGAGAAAAACCCACCACCAAGAAAATATCACTTTATTATCAGTAAACAATGGTTCACAATAAAGTTATAGATCAGTCTTTCACGACATCAATTTTTAGTTTCACACAATGACATCAACCCAATCACCTCACATAGATTACAGTTACACAACAGTAACTCTATCGTACGGTTACAATGCTACAATAGCATATAGTAACGAATTACCATTCAATCGCCGAACAATCAACCATTATACACCCAACAAAGTTCTCAGATGTTTTTTAAATCTTCATCAAACTCTGTCCATTTGGTTACTAAAGTTCAACCATTCTTCCTTTCACTCTCGCAAGATATTCATTATCCCACATGCACAGAGTAGATGAACCTGTTTAGGTTTAAATACAACTGCCCACAAAAGACTATGTGTCGGCACGTTGACCTTTTGTCTTCAAGATAACATCACCGCCAAGTCACCTTGACTCTTCATTGTTATTGGCTCATCAGAGTGTCAGAGCTATCGAAGCATTGGAGGATTAGGTGTCGAGCAAACATTGCTAGACTTTCCACTCAAACCCCTGACATCTTCGATATGTTGATACCCAACTGTTGGAACAAGGCACCATTGGAGCTATTGGAGGTTGGGGATGTTGAAGACTTCGCAACATTTAAGAACTTTCAACAACCGAACTCTGATCGTCGATACTCCAAAGCAGACTAAGTAACAAGTCTAAAGCTTAACCAACTTAACACGCAATTGTCGACATGTCGATGCCTAATTGCCGATATAGGCCAGTAATTTGAGGCACTACTTCTCAACGTTCTCCCACTTGATGAAGAACTTACTGGCCCTCCAAACGAACTGAAAATCACTAAGAATCATGGGCACCAAGGCCCATTGCATTTTAACACCATTTGAACTTAGTTGTGCTCACAGGCTTTGTCAACGCATTTGCAACATTCGTCATAGTATCAACCTTTTTCAGATTAACCTTTCCATCTTCCACCATGTCTCGAACAAAGTGATACTGCACACTAATATGTTTTGTCCTGGCATGGAAAGTAGGGTTTTTCACCAAACAAATGGCACTCTGACTATCACAATAGATAGGAATTTTCCCTGCATTAAACCCAACATTAGAACACAAACACTTAAGCTAAAAAGCCTCTTGAAAGGCATGAGTTAATGCCATATACTCTGCCTCTATAGTAGATAAATCAACTACAACTTGTTGCTTGCTCATCCAACTATTTACACCACCAAAAAACGTGAAGATGTATCCACTGATGGATATTTTTCTATTAATGTCCCTTGCCCAATCAAAATCCACATAACCTCAAATGTTGATGGATCTCTGTGACCCAACTAAGTTACCATGATAACACAAAGTGTATTTAGAGGTACCTTTCAAATATCTAAAAACTCTTTACACAACATCCCAATGTGGTCTTCCTAGATTTCCCACAAATCGGCTAAGTACTCCCACTGCTTGGGAAATGTTTGGCCTTGTATAAAGCATTGCATACATTAAGTTTCCAAATTCACTTGCACAAGGCACTTTGGTCATGTCCTCCATCTTAGTAGGAGATCTTGGACAATCCTCAATAGATAGCTTCGTTCCCTACAACATCGAAACAACTAGCTACTTGCAATCAGTCATATAAAATCTCTCTAGGATAGTATTTATATACTTACTCTGGTTGAGCCAAATCTTTCTACTAGCTCTATCCCATCTTATTTCCATCCCCAGAATATACCTTGTTGCACCAAGATCTTTCATTTTGAACTTTGCAGACAATTGATATTTTAGGTTAGTAATCATAGTCTTACTATTTCCTATGAACAACATGTCATCAACATATAGGGAAATAATAAGCACTTGATTATTTTTAGTTTTGAAGTACACATAATGATCAAATTTTGATCTTACAAATCTCAATGACAAAACAAAAGTGTCAAACTTCTGGTACCACATTCTAGGCGATTATTTTAAACCATACAGAGATTTCTTTAACTTGCAAACTAGATTTTCTTTACCTTTTTCTACAAAGTGCACAGGATGGGACATATAAAATTCTTCCTCCAAGTCACCATGAAGGAATGTTGTCTTCACATCCATCCGTTTGATCTCTAAGTCATACAATGCTACAAGTGACAAAAGAAATTTGATAGATGTTAGCTTAACTACAAGAGAAAATATTTCTCCATAATCAATTCCCTCTTTCTGGGAATACCCCTTTGCAACCAACCTTGCTTTATACTGTTCAACACTACCATCCAAACCAATTTTCTTCTTAAATACACATTTACAACTAACTAGTTTTTGACCTTTTGGCAAGGGTACTAGATCCCAGGTTTCATTCTTCTTTAATGAAGTCATTTCTTCATTCATTGCCTCCAACTAGGAATCTATATCAGACATATTTATTGCCTCCTTCATAGTCCTAGGCTCATTAGTGTTAGTAATCAAAGCATAGGCACAATTTGAATCCAACATGGAAAATGCATACCTATTAGGTTGTCGCCTTTCACGTGTAGACCTCCTCACAGGCTGAGGCTGAGGTTCCTCTTCCTATTCAGAACTCTCAAAGTTGGTTGAACTCTCCTCAGTATCAGATCCACTAGGAGTACATAGTTCTTTCTTTTCATGAGTAATGGGTACTTCTACTACCTCCTCTTTTTCTTCTTCTTCCTTCTTCTCTGATTTTAAATCTATAGCAGAAGGTTTCATCTCTCGAAATATTACACTTTTGCTATATACAACCTTCTCAGCGATAGGATCCCAAAGCTTGTATCGTTTTACGCTGACTCCATAGCCAATAAAGATACATTTGACAAATTTTTTATCCAACTTAGATCTTTTTACATCAGGCACATAAGCATATGCCTCACAACCAAAGACACAAAAATGTCTTAGAGAGGGCTTCTTACCATACCATGCTTCCATAGGCATTTTGTCTACCAATTTCAAAGAGGGTGACCGATTCAACAAGTAACATGTTGTAGCAATGGCTTCAGCCCAAAAATTATTCTCCAGACTAGCACTGCTCAACATACTTCTCACCCTTTCCATCAGTGTTCTATTCAACCTTTCAGCAACTCCATTTTGTTGTGGAGTATAAGGCATTGTTTTATGCCTTTTAATTCCATAGTCTTTGCAATACTCGTCAAAATTTTCTAAGAAAAACTCATTGCCATTATCCATCCTCAAGCATTTTATTTTTCTATCAGTCTAATTTTCTACCAAGTTCTTGAACTCTTTAAATCGACTAAACACTTTTGATTTACTTTTAAGAAAGTATACAAATTCCCTTCTCGAATAATCATCTATGAAAGATACATAATATCTTGATTTAGATAAAGAAGGAACATCAACTAGACCAAAAACATCAGAATGAATATAATCCAACAAACCAAAAGATTTACGAGGACTCAAATAAAATGAAACACGGTGTTGCTTTTCATATATACAATGTTCACAGAAATCGAACTCAAAATTACAATCATCAAGCCCTTCTACTATGTTTTTATTTTTCAAGGTTTTCAAGCCTTTCTCTCCTATGTAACCGAGTCTATGATGCCACAACATGGTTTTCTCTGTAGGAAGTTTCACCTCCAAAGAATTCACCCCCAAAGGAACTCCAGTCTCCTCTACTTGAGCAACCTTGCTTGACTTTTTAGAGACACTGTTGTATTGAACTACACATGCATCTAGCTTGTACAAAGTACCAATTCAAGAACCCCTAGCTAGTACCATCGAGCCTCTTGTCATTTTGCAATCACCATTTGAAAAATAAACTTGTACTCCAACATCATTCAACTTGCTTACAAATAGTAAATTTCAAGCCAAACCTGGTATATGCATTATGCCATCAATACCTTTGATTCTTCCATCAGGAAATTGAATTTTGATAGTTCTACGACCAAGAATTTCTAGAGATGAGTCACTTGCTAGATACACCTTTCCACCAACATACTTTTCATATTTTGTAAACCAATCTCTATGATATGTCATATGAAAATATGCACTTGAGTCGATCATCCATACTTCATCTGATGTCTGAGTCACCAAGGCTACAATGAAGGCATCTGCATTGCTCTTGGAAGAACCATTATCAGAAGAATTTTTTTTCTTCTTCTTCTTCTTCTTCTCCTCTTTGCAATCCTTACAAACATGACCAGGCTACCCACAATTCTAGCATTTCACCTTGGACTTCTAGCCAGGAGACTTTGATCTCCCTTCAGACTTAGATTAAAACTTCTTGTCTTTATTCTTGCCTTTCTCCTTCGATCTACCTCAAACAACAAAAGCCTCATTTTCCATCTCAAAAGATTTCCTTCGCATTTTTTTTGGAAGTAATGAAGCAACCACATCTTCCATTTTGAAAGTGGTTTTCATGCTCCCAATCACCATCACTAAATGATCCCAAGAGTCGGGAAAAGAACACAACAAGAGCATACAACAATCTTCATAATCTATCTTTACACCTATAGATGTTAACTAAGTAATGAGCATATTGAATGTATTCAAATGGTCAGCCACAAACACCCCTTCCTCCATCTTCAAAGAGTACAACTTATTCCTTAAAAATAGCTTATTCACCAAGGACTTGCCTTGATAAATGTCACCAAGCTTCTTCCACAAAGAAGATGCAAACTTCTCTTCATGAACATTCAGGAGAACAAAGTCTTATCAACCCTTTTTCTTTTATGTCTGTGAGATCCCAATCTTCTTGCTTCATGCCTAAAGGTTTCCTTCCAAAAATAACAGTCTAGAGATCTCTATCAACCAGCAGATCTCCCATTTTGAGTTTCCATAACTCAAAATTTCCACCATTGAATTTCTCAATTTCAATCTTCCCTCATGTGCTTGCCATCTTAATCTACAAATAAAATTACCAAAATCCTCTACAAGACTCCTACTCTAGAATTGGCACAAAAAACCCACCTAAGCCACAAGGATAACACAACTGGCAGGGCTCTAATACCACTTGTAAGGAAAGCAAGAGTGTGAAACAACTTTCCTAATGCTAATTCAGAGAGGATTTAATGCAAAAGTGGCTTTCAATTAATTTATAGAACATTAAGATACAATTTTAACAGGAAATTATAGAATAGACAAATGCACAAGCACATAATAGACACTAGATTTAACATGGGAAAACCTTACTGGAGAAAAACCCACCACCAAGAAAAGATCACTTTATTATCAGTAAACAATGGTTCACAATAAAGTTATAGATCAATCCTTCACGACATCAATTTTTAGTTTCACATAGCAACATCAACCCGATCACCTCACATAGATTAAAATTATACAACAGTAACTCTATCGTATTGTTACAATGCTACAACAACATACAGTAACGAATTACCATTCAACCTCCGAACAATCATCCATTCTACACCCAACAAAGTTCTCAAACATCTTTTAAATCTTCATCAAACTCTGTCCATTTGGTTACTAGTGGTTCAATTGTTCTTCCTTTCACACTCACAAGATATTCATTATCCCACATGCACAGAGTAGATGAACTGGTTTGGGTTTAAATACAACCGCCCGCAAAATAATATGTGTTGGCACATTGCCCTTTTGTCTTCAAGCTAACATCACCGCCAAGTCACCTTGACTCTTCATTGTTATTGGCTCATTAGAGTGTCAAAGCTATTGGAGCATTGGAGGATCGAGTGCTGAGCAAACATTGCTAGATTTCCACTCAAACACCTGACATCTTCGATATGTCGATACATGATTGTCAGACCAAGGCACCATCAAAGCTATCAGAGGTCGGGGATGTCGGATACTTCACAACACTTAAGAACTTTCAATGATCAAACTCTGATCACCGATCCATCCGATTGTCGATCGCCGATACTCCAAAGAAAACTAAGTAACAAGTCTAAAGCTTAACCAACTTAACACACAACTGCTGACATGTTGATGCCTGATCGTCGATACAGCCCAATAATTTGAGGCACTACTTCTCAACAAAATTGGTTGATCTTGCATGATCTAAAATTGCATGAACTTTCCTCTAAGGATTAATGGTGGGAAATAAACTATGTCTAATTCCACGTTGTGGCATAGTAGTATGTGTTTTTGAGGAAATTTGTAGAAATGAATGTTACCAAAGACACTTACTGATCTCGGATGCTCTTTTTGAGATGAACCAAATTTCCCTTCAATATATATATTTTATTATTGTCAATCTCAACCATTCATCATTAAGTCTCAACTCTAACGGTAGATATTTTGTTGGCTTGTCTTGCCCTAGAAGACAACCCTATTAAATGAGGGCATTATTATAGTTGTGCATTATGATGTATTCTAAGAGTGTGATGGTTGTTGTATCACTTCTAGATCTTTTGCTGGTGACACTCATTTGAGAAGCTTGCTATGCAAGTATATTGTAATCTTCATGATTTTTGAATAATACATTGGGTTCTCTTGAAAGTGTTTTCCCCATATAAATCATTATGTTTTGGTATGCATGGCATTTAAGTTTATTTTTGTTTAAGTTTTTTTGTAACTATTGTAAAGATTTGTAAAGTTTTGCATTACCCTCCTTTCAAGATTAGTGTAGGAAGTTGTTCGACTACCTTAGCTTCCTTACACATTTATATTCTTTGTATCTTATTTAATCTTTAAAATATTTCTTAGTTATACATCTCTTTCAAATTTTAACATTTATAAGCCAATATCCTTGTAAATAGTGTATGTGGCTAACATTAGGAAAGAATATAGATATGGATTCCATATTTAAATTGTAGATGTAAAATCAAATTGAGAGCCAACACTAGATGGCCACCCTCTATTACAAGAGTTTACAATTGTGCTTTTTGAGGAACTATCAAGATTGTCACTAAAAGAGAAGTTAAATTTACAATTGATTTAAAGCTAGGAACCAAGCTAGTACCTATTTCTCCATAGAACATGACTATGCTAGAAATACGAACTTAGAGTGCAAATGAAATAATTAGTGAAATATGTATATGTTACACTAAATTTGTCACCTTGGGGAGTGCTATTGATTTTTATCAAAAAGGATGACAACATCAAGAACATATTCTTATTACCTCATAGAATATGTATTTTCCTAGATGAAAGGTGAATACATTTTCTCATGAATGTAGATACTATAGTTGATCTATTTGGAAATTTCTAATAGGAACATCAAATGTATAGAGATGCAAATGTTGCACATTCTATCAATCAAGTTACATTGACCATTGAAGAAGATATTATTGTCTTTGTAATGTGTCCTCTACCACTTTTTAGAAAATATTTGAAGTTAGTATCATTGATAATTTGTCTCCCATTTGAGGATGCATAGAAAGGTATGGCAAAGGGTCATGAGTCTCAATCCCTAACTTCCTATATTAATACCTTGTATGAGTGGGCATATGTAAATAGAGATAAAGTTCAAATACACTATGTTACCACTTGAAGTGTATATGGTCTGATACAACTAATTCAAGGCCTAGGGAAATAATCAATGGGGAACTCCAGTTAAATGGATGTAATAGATTTACATGTGTAAATGATATATGGACGATATAGGTTAACATTATGTAGAGTGCAAATGAATAAGGAAATAAAATTAAATAAGGGACATGTGTAGAATTGTAATAACAAAGTTGTATTATGCTAGTTTTACACAATTTGTGTGATGCTTATGTCTCTATATAATATCTAGGGAATGCATACATAACAATATCAAATTGTATATTAATATACAAGGCAGATGAAGTGTTGGTTAAGCAATTTCATTTTCACAATCATTGGTCACTCAAGTTATGAGAAACTTGTTGATGAAATTGTAAGGGTTGTCAAGTAACACTTGAAATTTGTGATGGAATCTAGAAACCTAGATCCTCATAGATCACATAACGAGCGAATTTGGGTTCAAGGTTAAGATAAATTTAGTGAAACGAAGATCTCTTAGTACTTGGTACTAAGTTTAAGAAGGTTGGTATTTTGTAGAATGTCAAGTTTGAGTCCCAAGGAAATTTAGTGGAATGAATACTCTTTAGTCATAGGTCATTAATTTAGTGGAATGACAAGTTCAAATCTTGGAAAATCTGGTAGGATGGATGCCCCTAAGTGATTGACACTAAATCAAATGATGTCGATGATGTGATAGGATGCATGCTCTTTTGTACATGAAACAAAGCCAAAAGAAGTTGATGATTTAGTGAGAGGTCAAGTTTGAGTTTCAAGAAAATTCAGTGGAATACTTATCCTTCAACCCTTGGCACTAAATTGAAGAAGCTTGATGATTTTGCAAAATATCCTAGCCTAATTCCATACAAATTTGATAGAATAGATATACCTTCAATCCTTGACATTAAGCAAAAAAGTCAATAACTAATGCACCCAATTTCAACACCTAAAAATTTATTACAATATTTATCCTCCTCAAAACAATAAATTTAAATGTGGATTATTAGAAAGAGAGTAAATATTTATCTACTACCTCTAAGGGACAACACCCTTCACTTCCCCACACTATAACACACCTTTCACATTATTACTTTACAATATTACTTTTTAATGAAAAGACTATTAAAACTATTAGTTAAAATGTAGAGTCATAATCTTCAAAAAGTGCATACCACATGGAATCATGCCTCATAGCCAAACCAATAAAGTCGGAAAATAATAACTACAAATGACCCCAAAAAATGGAAACAACTTTATAACAATATTATTTCGACGTATAGTGTAGGTGATGAAAGTACGTCCCAAAGCCAAACCAACAAAATTGAGAAACAACAAAAACATGTGATACAATAATAAGAAAACAACCCCATAATAATATTGTTTTGACACACAATGGAGGTGATGAAACTATGTCCCAAAGCCAAACTAACAAAGCTGAGAAACAACAGAAACATGTGATACCATAAAAGGGGAACATCCCCATGATAATATTATTTTGGCGTTCAATGGAGGTGATGAAATTATGCCCCAAAGCCAAACCAATAAAGCTGAGAAACAACAGAAACATGTGATACCATAAAAAGAAAAACAACCCCATAATAATATTGATTTGGCATTCAATGGAATTGACAAAATAATGCCCCAAAGCCAAACCAACAAATCTGAGAAACAACAGAAACATGTAATACCATAAAAGGAGAACAACCCCGTAATAATATTATTTTGAGGTTTAATGGAGGTGATGAAATTACACCCCAAAGCCAAACCAACAAAGCTGAAAAACAATAGAAGCATGTGATACCATAAAAGAGGAATGTTCAACCCCATAATAATATTATTTTGATGTTCAGTGGAGATGATGAAATTACGACCCAAGAAGATGATGAAATTACACCCCAAAGTCAAACCAACAAAACTGAGAAACAATAGAAACATATGATCCCATAAAAGGGAAACAGCCCCATAATAATACCATTTTGACCTGCACAAATAAAATATGAATGCAGGTGACAGCAATTCTATAACATTCATTTTATTTTGTACACCATCAATCAAGATTTCTGTGCAGGGCAGTGGAACCAATGTGGGCAATGATGAATCCTGTGGCAGAGTGAACACATTTTAAAATAAAATGATTACTTTAGAGAATTTTGTCTTCTTTGCTTTTCCTGTGAAACGCACCAACCAATTTCTTGAGCGACCATGACGCAAGGCTTTTGCGTTTAGGAAGCAAAATTTCGGGTCCTGACTGCGGGTAACAATCGATCTCCACATTTCGTCGATCTGAGAAGGAACGAAAGCAGCTACCAGCTTTTGGTCGTAATTCAGCGTCGCAGGGATTCGAACTCGAGACCACCGTCAATGCTCGGTTCAGCTGAAACGAAAAAGATCGCAATTCAAAGGAGTCGTAGAGGGTGCTGTCACAGTCCCATATTGTACCTTCTGATTTTGATTTGGAGTTTTGGAGTTTATACAGAATTTCTGCTCTGCACAAGTTATAATCTTTAACTTCCTCCGCCATTGTTGCGTCCAGAACAAATTTAGAATTTTGTGGGTGGATTTAAAGCTCTTTTGGGGATTTCTTTCTGAACTGGTTGGTCCGATCTCGTGTACCTAATGCATTCGTATTCTTTTCTTCGTGTGAAATCCATTGACCAGGCGAACTTTATTTTGACTGTAATTTCTTTTCGGGTGTTTTTTGTTCCATCTGTCACAGTAGACATTCAAAGTTTTACCACGCCAAACTGTTAATTTCTATAACCCAGCAACAGATTAATTGCACAATAAATTCACAGAAAGAAATCTGATTTATAACAATTAATACAACTGGGTTAATTAACAACTAATAACAGCGGAAGCAAAAATAACATGAAGCCAAACACAAAAAGACAATAACACAGATATACCCAGGAAACCCCAATGCGGGGAAAAACCTGCAAATGTTGGATCTTCTATTCAGCCTAACAGCAAACTTTTCTTTCGAAAATACAATATGAGTTTGCTACAGCAATCTTGTATTTATAGAGCCTAGCTGCTTTACTTAGCGTGCAAGGAAAGAATCTTTCCTTGCTTTCTTTGGCTTTATTTACACATAAAATCACTCTAGGATTTATCTTATCCTCACAAACTCGGAAACATTCTATTAAAGAATAAAATCCTGCTGTTGCTAAAAATCCAACTCGAATTGATTTAAAGCAAATCTTATCTTGAGTTGCTTTAAAGCAAATCCATATCCCACTTTTCTAGCTACAAAAATCAACACTCCCTCTTAGCGAGGAAAGTGTTCTGCACTACACCCAACTTGTCCCTGAAGAATTCAAACTTGCTCTTTATCAAGGCCTTCGTCAGGATATCTGCTATCTGTTCATCCGTAGGAATGTAATTGAGCTTCACTATCCCCTTCTCCACACAATCTCTGATGAAGTGGTACTTGATCTCAATGTGCTTTGACTTGTCATGAAACACTGGATTCTCAGAGAGTTTGATGCAACTCTGATTATCACAGTAAATGACTGTAGGATACAACTCCTGATTAAAGAGCCCGGCTAGAAGTTTCCGAAGCCAGATAGCCTCACATGTAGCCATACTGGCTGCCATATACTTTCGACCCTCTGCGAGCGATGCAAGCCGGCTTACGATTTCTTTCTTTATGCCATGCTCTGATCCCAAAGCGAAAGCGCACCACCGAAGTGCTCTTTCACGTCGGTTATGCTACTGCCCAATCTGCGTATTAAACCTGGCTTCCTCATCTGCTGAACATGCTTCAGCCTGTCAAAGCGTACCTCGGAGATATCTCAAAACATGCTTCGCAGCTATCCAGTGCACACGTTTAGGTTCCACCATAAACTGACTAAGTGAGTTCACTGCAAAACAAATGTCTGGCCTGGTGTTGACCAAATACATAAGAGAGCCTATCAACTATCTGTATAAAGTAGGGTCCACTGCCTCTGATCTGGAAGCATCAATCTTCTTCCAATTGGTCACAAGTGGCGTTGACATAGGCTTACAGTTTTCCATCCTGAATCGCTTCAAGATATCAATTAAGTACTTCCCTTGTCCAAGGAAGATCTCTCCCTCTTTCTGCCACAACTCCAATCCAAGAAAGTAATGCATCAACCCCAAGTCCTTCATCTCAAACTCTCCTGCAAGATCCCGCTTGCAATGTGCTATGAGCTCCTCTGACCCTGTGAGAAATAGGTCATCAACATATAACAACAATATGAGAAGTTCACCCTTCACCTGAACATAGTACAGGTTTGAATCTGCCTCACTCTTGATGAAGCCCACACTCTGCAAGTAACTATCAATACGTGAATACCACGCCCTAGGAGCCTGCTTGAGTCCATACAGTGCTCTTTTCAACCTGCATACATGAGAATCCCTCTCATGTGCTTCAAACCCTTCTGGTTGCTCTATGTAAATCTCTTCCTCAATCACCCCGTTGAGGAAGGCTGTCTTTACATCCATCTGATGAATCCTCCAACCCATCTGTGCTGCTATAGAAATGATAGCTCTTATGGATGAGTATTTGGATACTGGAGCAAAAGTCTCATCATAGTCGACTCCTTCCTTCTGTGAAAACCCCTTAGCCACAAACCGGGCTTTGAATTTTTCCACACTACCATCTGCAGCATGCTTAATCTTATACAGCCATCTCGAGCCCACCACAGACTTATCTTTTGGTCTTGGTACTACCTCCCACACATTGTTCTTCATGATGGAAGAATACTCTTCCACCATGGCATCTTTCCACACTTGGTGCTTGCATGCCTCCTGAAAGCTGGAAGGCTCTACTTTAATTAATTCACTCATAAGAGCAACATAATCTGAATAACGTCTGGGAGCCCTTCTTTGTCTGACTGAATCTTGAGGATCACCTACGTATTCTTGAGCTTCTCTCAATGTCTGCTCAGCTGCCCTATTTCTCCTCTTCTCACTCATAGGAATCTGAGGCTGAGGAATTATTTGTTCCTCTATCTGATCATCCTGCTTGTTCTGCTCTCCAGCTTGTGTTACTGAAGTTTGAGGGATTTGTGCTACCTCAACTGTGGATGATTGTTCCTCCTCATTCATCAAGTTACTTGACTTTTGAAGAGCCCTCTCTTCCTCAAACTTCACATCTCTGCGAACCACTGTTTTCCTGAGAGTAGGAATATAAACTCTATAAGCCTTAGAAGTTTCACTGTACCCAACAAGGATACCCTTCTCTGCAGTAGGTTCCAACTTGGTTCTCTTCTCAACAGGAATGTGACAATACACAAGGCATCCAAAGATGTGAATGTGCCCCAAATCTGGTTTCTTACCAGTGAATGCCTCTTCTGGAGTCAATTTGCCCAACACTTTGTGAGGGCTCCTATTCTGCAAATACACAGCTGTGTTGCAAGCTTCTGCCCATAAGAACCAAGGCAGATCCTGATCATGAAGCATGGCCTTGGCTGCTCCAA
>VDFB02355262.1:0-10380 GCA_007258455.2 Sequoia sempervirens | reverse complement strand
GATGCCCCCATGGAATTTACCATAGTGGTAAAGAGAGGATTGAAGTAACTCGCCCACATTGTTGAGGAGCCAAGAGTGGTTCCAGCAGATTGTGATAGTGTCGTGGATGTTGTGGGAATTGTGGATGATTGTGATCCTCTAATGGATGTTGCATTTATTGAGTTGGAGGTGTTTGGGACATTGGGAGTAGCATGCACTATCATTGTAGTGTCAAAGAAAGTATTGCTCATAGTGTTTGGGGGTTGACCACTATTTGATATATTATGCGTGTCGTTGACATTAGGGTCTGGAGATGTTGATCTCAATGTGTTGATGTTGAATCCTTTAGGTAGTTTGGCTCCTTGACTCAAGAGTATAGCCAAGTATCTGTCTCTATCATAAAGGACCATTGTTTCAATGAATTGAGAGGCCTCTAGGTCTTGTGTCACTACATCTAAATTTTCCTCAAGTATTTGACCGTATTCATCCTTACGTAAGAATGGTTCAAATGGACTATTTGATGAGGATGGTATTATTGTGGGAGGTTGATTGTTTGAATTTCCCAATGGATCGTCAATAGTCCAATTGGGGTCATACATGGGGTTGTTGACAGTGGACGTGGGGTCTTATCAAAAGTTTTCCATTTGTCATTTTTGTTTTTGGAGTCTAGTTTCCACCATAAAATGATATTGCTCAAAATGAAGATGACTACCGAATGCAAGGATGATACTATGCAAAGGTTAAGTTCAAAATGACGACTAAGATGAATAATTTTTTGGATTTTTGGAAATAAGATATGCAATGTCTAGGTTTATAATGCAATTTGAGACAAGGGTATCTAGGCACTTCTAAGCTAAATCTTTGTTTTTGATTTTGGTTACTAAAGGACTTTGCTAAAAAGGAAAAGATGACATGGTCTAAATGACAAGTGAGTTTTCCTAACTAGACTTTTGAATTGGAAAAAAATCTCACAAAAAGGGACAATAACTGAAAAAGATTTGATGACTTAGTCTAAGAGAACCTTGTTTTAAAAGTAATGACATTGTCAATTGTGCTAAGATTTACCTAATCTAAAGTATGCAAGGACTACAACCTAGGGACAAAATGATGCCTAATGTATGGACCTAAAAAAATGAAGGGTGAAACCTATGGTGAAGAATGCAAACTAATGGTCAATAGTTTTGAGCGATTTCAAAGTTGGTTTCTGACATAATCCTTTTGGAAATGATGTTTTGACAAATGATTAACAAGGTGTAAATTTCAAACTTGACTATGTGATGTTTTAAATGTGACAGGAAAATGTGTCACTTGAGGCCGCAAATGCGTCACATTTTTTTCAAATGCATCGCAGATTGAGCGAATGTGGCTTTTGGAATGACAAATGCAACACAGTTTTGTAGATGCAGTTTTGTAAGTTTTAGATGCGTCGTGATGCAAATAGATGTGGTTTTTAAGATGTCAAATGCAGTTTAGTAGAGCAATTACATCTCAGAAAACTTGATTGCGGTGCAATAGATGTGACATAGTTTGTGAGAAATGAGTGTTTTGTCATTTTGATGGAAAATTGGATCTGTTTAATGGTGAATTGTTTTGTTTAGAACTATAAATGTGTTGAATCGAGAAAGAACTTGCAAGCACAATGTTTTGAATGTAAGAAAGTGCACATAAGAAAAGTACAATCATAAAAGGTCAATAGGCCAAGGGTTTGTATACTTGATATAGCCCACCGATATACCCCGGATTGGTGATAAACACCTTTCCTTCTTAAGAACGGATAACTTAGAATTTTGGTGGCATTGGCTCCCCTCCATGGCTCATTAATGTCATTCGAGCACACCAAATTTAGATTTGTTGGGTAATGACATCCCAAGAATTGCTATCTCTACTCAAGGGGATCAGTAGTGAGTATCTTTGGGCATGATACTATACACTGCACTATATCAAGCAATGGAAAATAGAACGGTTGGACACTAAGACAAAAGGTTTTTAATATGGGAATTCCATTCATGGGGCATGATCCATTCGATGAGAGTCTCCTTTCAGATCCATCTCGTCATAACCATACTCGTGATTCTTGGGCTTTCCCCAAGAATCCACTTTTATATACCGACTGGAAGTCCCTCAGTGTCAAGGTGCTATTGGTCTGAGTCGTCCTTGGGTGAGTAATTTTTCCCACCAGAACAGGCCCAAGTTCTAGAGTTAGTAACCATTTCTCTTACACCCAAGATCACCCCAAATCACAAGGGGAGATGATATTTCGATTACTAAATTGTGAGGGTGACACAAAAATTAAGGTGGGTCTAGTTTTCTGATCACCTAGTTTTCACAAGGTGAGATCATAATCACCTACCACCTTCAAGCAAAGTTAGATAGAAACAAGCAACATTAATTTTTAATGCACCAAAGGAAGTGTTTTCTACACTAGAAATCACCAACATGTTTGAGAAATGAGTTCAACTAATGGAGCTCCAAAACCACAAGTTAGTAGTTTCATCCACCAACCTTGGACCCATGAGACATAACTGCCACACGTTGTGAAACACGATTAGTAACACAAAAACCTCTACCCAAAATGTAGAAAGTAAAACCAAAATGCTTAAAATATCTCATTAAAAGAGTAAAAAAAAAAGACTAAAACTGAATGGGAGATAAAATGGAAATGGACAGTCATAGGCAAATGCATTTTTATTTATGTCGAATGTGACTCGTGAATTTGTATTGGCCATGCGATCTTTAGTTTCTTTGATTGCATCGCAAGATCGCCCATTTCCGCGTGCTTTCAGCTCCACGAAAGCAAGTCATGATACATCGATGCATTCATCATTTTGGGGCAAATGACCGCATCGTTCGCTACCCATAATAATAATACCTGCAAAAAATGACACATAAACACACGTAAAACCATAAGCGCCAGCTACATAAATAATACATATTAGCAAAAATAGAATCGACCACGCTATTTCCACCAAATGTAATAATGGGTAACTTCAAAGGTTTTGTTGTTAAAGTAACATTAGATCAATATATAAACCCAAAGAAGCAGTGAAGTACCAAAGAAATTGGGCCATTAACATAACACTATACCAGATCCACAAAGCCCATGAATCACCTCCATAAGACTCCCTCCCTCCCTCCCTCCCTCCTCCCTCCTCCTCCTCCTCCCTCCCTCCCTCCCCTACGGGTGGGTAGCTTTGCGATATGATCGAAGTTCCCAATCGAAAGCGTGTGTGAGCAATTTGACTATGCCATTGTCCTCTGTAGGGTTTGAAGGATTTAATAAAATTATGCCTATGCCAATGACAAATGATTATGATATTAAATAACTATAATGTCTATAATAATGAAGTGATGGATGGATACTAAATTATGAGAAAAATTGACATTTTATAGAAAACACAATTTTGAATTGATGGACAAGATTAACTCTTGACAGAAACCTAAAATTAGAGGACAAGATTTGATTTGATAATCCCTAATCAGGGTTAGGGTAAAATCCTTAAGTGAGTGATCAAGATGTCATCTAAGAAAATCAGATCGGTGGTGGAGAAAAGATGAGATAGAAAATAAAGATTCTCAAAATTAAGAAGATAAGAGATAGATTACTTTATGAGATCTGAAAAAATCAGATAAAAGATGAACTAAAGAGAAAATCTAATAAAATCAAGAATTTGCTTACTTTATTTGATTTTTAAAGGTTTTAAGGTTAGCAATGATTCTAGGTTGGTGCAGGAGCACCCAGGGCCTTCAAGGATCTCTTCAAGGATCAGGAGTGTGCAGGGGTCAGGAGGACCTTTCAAGCAATTCAAAACATTAATTATGACCTATTGGAGCCTATAATGGCATTTGAGATGAATAAATGTAATGGGAATGTTAAAAGTTCTAAGGGTCCTAAAAGGACCATAGGACAAGAATCTTGTAAGTGGACCAATAGTGTCCAAGAGGTGTAGGTAGGTTTATGATGTTCTAATTAGATCAATTATGGTTAGATATTAAAGTCTAGATAGCTTTTGGTTAGTATAAATCAATAAAAGGTCAGTTTGTTATTTCAAAATTTTGAATTTCAGTTTAGGCGGGAAAGAGAGTTTTGAGTGTTTTAGAGTTAATTAAGCATCGTAATCAATCCAATTTGGTTGGATCAGTTGGAGAGTGGGTTTATAACCCTAAGATATTCATTTGTATGGGGTTGGTCATTTTTGAAGAAGGTTTGTACGGATTGTTCTCAGGAAAAGTAGTAAACTACAATTTTTTGCATTATTTTGTCTTTTTTGGTAGTCTATTGATTTCGTATTGAAGTTTGATTCATTGTGATGGATTAAGGACTGGTATTTACATGATTTAAAACCTTTGTATGCTCTGAAAGACAATAGGGATCAATTCTTCCACATTTTAATTGACTGTCCATAGGAAAAATATAGATTTTGCTCTGTTTTGAGGGTTTTAATGATTGAATGATCCATTTCATGGAGTAATTTGACTGAACACCTATGAAATGGATCAAATTTGACATGTACCATAAGAAACTAACAAAGAAATGTTCAAGGAAGAGTTAAAATAACATGTGCACAGTGAATTAGCAAAGGAAAAGGCATGAAGATGGACCCTAGGGTATATCAGTGGAGAATTTGTCTTAACAATAGGTACATTTTTGAGTTTCAGTAGTTGAGCAATGATGAATGAATGGTGAAAAGTCAAAATTTAAGACCTAGAAGTGTTTGGAAGTCCTAGAATCAAAAAGCCCTAGTTTTAAGCCAATTTAGGGAGGGTTTTGTAATTGGGCATGTTAAGAGTAACCTAGAAGATTAGAAGTCTAAAAATATTCAGTTTTGGAATGTTTTGGAAGACTGTTGAGAGTTTCAAGGTCAGGGGACATATTTGAAGACGGGTTGCTTTGAAAAATAGGGCTAATTAGGCCTACTTTTGAGGAAACAACAGGGTTTGAAGAAAGATTGTCTAAAACAAGTGATGCCTAGGAGTTGACATGATGTTTTTCATCACAAACCACACCTAAAAAAATGTTTAGATTGGAGGTTAATTTGAAAAGTTTGAGGAAAAAGTCAAGAATCCTTCGCCAAAGGCCCAATAGGGCTAGAAGGCTAGTTGTGGAGAAAAAGTGAGTTTTGTTCAAAACAGAGGGTTAGGGCTTGAGAACCTTTTGAGTCAAGTTAGGTTATATCCTTTGAAATCATTCAAATGGTTTGGAACTACAAGGGAATCAAATAGGTCATGAATGCAAATTTGAGGCCTTATCTTCAGGTTGGTGCTTAGTTGAAAGGTTGGGAAGTGAAGCATTACTAGTCTTGTTATCTGGTGTTCCTTGCAAAGTCCCTGGCCCTTTGCATCAGAGTGGTATCAGAGTAGTGAGTAGGTCCTTTAGGGATTGGATAAATAGCAATGGCACCAAAGAATCAATTGGCAAGAGAGTTGGAAGAGTTGAAGGAGATCTTGGAGAGGGAGAGAAGAGAAAGAAGGGAACAAGAAGCAACAAGAGAAAGAAAAGAAAGGTAATGGAGAAGAGAGAGAGATATACTATGCAAGAAAGGATCAATAACCTTGAGAGGAGTAGGAGGAGAGAAGAACAAGAAGACCAAGAAAACAATTATGAAGAAGAAAGCATGTGAGGGTAAATCAAGAACAACAAGCAGATGAGACAGAGGACCCTGAGGAAAGGAGGTTACTGAGATTGTTGAAGGTAGTCTAGGGTCATGGAGGGAAGAGTCACATAGACTTGCCTATCTATCAAGGGAAGATGGATAGTGACGAGGTGTTGGGATGGCTTGATGCCTTAGAAAACTACTTTGAGTTTGAGGAGATGGATGAAGAGAGGAAGGTTAAGTTTGCTAAAACCAAGTTGAGAGGCATAACATTGACATGGTGGACTAGTTTCTAGAATGATAGGATGGCTAGAGGATTGGAAAAGGTCTCTACATGGGAAAGGATGAAGAGTTTGGTCAAGGAGTAGTTCCTACCATCTAATTATACCATTCATGTGAAAAGGATGAGGCAGAATTTAAAGAAAAAGGACTTGGATGTTATGTCCTATACTGAGCAATTTCACAAGCTTAGTATCAGAGGAGGTTATGAAGAAGAGGATGAGAAAATAGCCAGTTACATCAATGGCTTGAGGTACAATCTACAAGATGAGATTGGTTTGCAATTGCCAAGGACATTAGGAGAATGTTTTTAGTTTGCCATTAGAGTAGAAGAAAGGGTGAAAAGGAAGCAAGAAAGATCAAGAAATGGTGGAAGAGGAGGTAGTTCAAATAGGGGCAGAGGTAATAGAGAGCAAGGACAAGGTAGTAATAATAAGAGCAGTAATGACAAAGGCAAAGAGATATTTTATGATCAAAGAGGTGGATACACTCCTAGAGGAGGAGGTAGATTTGGACAAGGTAGAGGACCATTCACAGGTAGGTGTTTCAATTGCAATGAACTAGGGCATCCTTCCTTCAAGTGTCCTAAATGGGAACAAGCTGATAGGGGCAGAGAAAGGAGAGCTAAATTGGTACAAGAAGAAGAGAAGAAGGAGGAGTCAAAAAAATTCATGCTAGACCATGTGACTGATGGTGAGTTTCTTATGATCAAGCAAGGAGAAAGACTTCATCAAGAACCAAAGGTAACTATTTTCAAAACAAATCGTCTCAGTCATGGTAAGATCTGCAGATTGCTCATAGATTCAGGGTCACATAGCAATTTAGTTTCACTTGATATGATAACCAAGCTAGAGATTGAAACTTTTGATCACCCTACTCCCTACAGCCACCTAAAAATCAAGGACAGTATGTAGAGATTGGTGCAAGAGAGCTTTTAATAGATTTTTTCAATTGGTCTGTTACTGGTGATAGGGTACAGATGTCATTCCAATGACTTAACATTATTTGATAGACATCTGGAATGAATATAATGATTGTTTTGTTTGACGATAATTGAACATCGAAGAATGGTGGAGTTCTTTCACAAAGGAGACAGTGGAATGAGGGCAGGAGTAGGGCACAAGAACCTATTGTTATCAAGCAGCAAAGAGGACACACTAATCCATATTTTGATTCTATCAAGAATGCAGATTGGAAGAAGAGGAAGATAGTGACTTTGGGAACTACATGCCTTCTCATTGGAAGATGAAAACACATGTGAGCAAAAGGTCTTTTGGTGGAAACACATGGGACACTTCTTGGGGCAAGAGTTCTTTCTTTCCTGGGGAGAATGGTGCAAGAGCACCCAGAGCCTTCAAGGAGCTCTTCAAGGATCAGGAGTGTGTAGGGGTTAGGAGGACCTTTCAAGCAAGTCAAAACATTAATTATGACCTATTGGAGCCTATAATGGCATTTGAGATGAATAAACATAATGAGAATTTTAAAAGTTCTAAGGGTCCTGAAAGGACCATAGGAAAAAAGAATCTTGTAAGTGGACCAATAGTGTCCAAGAGGTGTAGGTAGGTTTATGATGTTATAATTAGATCAATTATGGTTAGATATTAAATTCTAGATAGATTTTGGTCCGTATAAATCAATAAAAGGTAAGTTTGTCATTTCAAAATTTTGAATTTCAGTTTAGGTAGGAAAGAGAGTTTTGAGTGTTTTAGAGTTAATTAAGCATTGTAATCAATCCAATTCAGTTGGATCAGTTGGAGAGTGGGTTTATAACCCTAAGATATTCATTTGTACGGGGTTGGTCATTTTTGAAGAAGGTTTGTACGGACTGTTCTCAGGAAAAGCAGTAAACTACAAATTTTTGCATTATTTTGTCTTTTTTGGTAGTCTATTGATTTCCTATTGAAGTTTGATTCATTGTGATGGATTAAGGACTAGTATTTACATGATTTCAAACCTTTTTATGCTCTGAAAGATAATAGGGATCAATTCTTCCACATTTTAATTGACTGTCCATAGGAAAAATGCAGATTTTGCTCTATTTTGAGGGTTTTAATGATTGAATGATCCATTTCATGGAGTAATTTGACTGAACACCTATGAAATGGATCACATTTGACATGTACCATAAGAAACTAACAAAGAAATTTGCAAGGAAGAGTTAAACTAACATGTGCACAGTGAATTAGCAAAGGAAAAGGCATGAAGATGGACCCTAGGGTATAGCAGTGGAGAATCTGCCTTAACAAGAGGTACATCTTTGAGTTTTAGTAGTTGAGAAATGATGAATGAATGGTAAAAAGTCAAAATTTAAGACCGAGAAGTGTTTGGAAGTCCTAGAATCAAAAAGCCCTAGTTTTAAGCCAATTTAGGGAGGGTTTTGTAATTGGGCTTGTTAAGAGTAACCTAAAAGATTAAAAGTCTAAAAATATTTGGTTTGGGAATGTTTTGGAAGATTGTTGAGAGTTTCAAGGTCAGGGGACAGATTTGAAGAGGGGATGCTTTGAAAAATAGGACTAATTAGGCCTAATTTTGAGGAGACAACAGGGTTTGAAGAAAGATTGTCTGAAACAAGTGATGCCTAGGAGTTGACATGATATTTTTCATCACAAACCACACCTAAAATAATCTTTAGATTGGAGGTTCATTTGCAAAGTTTGAGGAAAAAGTCAAGAATCCTTCGCCAAAGGCCTAATAGGGCTAGAAGGCTAGTTGTGGAGCAAAAGTGAGTTTTGTTCAAAATAGAGGGTTAGGGCTTGAGAACCTTTTTAGTCAAGTTAGGTTAAGTCCTTTGATATCATTCAAATGGTTTGGAACCACAAGGGAGGTAAATAGGTCATGAATGCAAATTTGAGGTCTTATCTTCAGGTTGGTGCTTAGTTGAAAGGTTGGGAAGTGAAGCATTGTTAGTCTTGTTATCTGGTGTTCCTTTCAAATTCCCTTTGCATTAGGTAACCTGATGCAGAGGGTCAGGGAATTCAAGGTAATAGGCCTTTTTCCATTTGAATTATCTCAAAGGACTTAACCTAACTTAACTCAAAAGGTTCTCAAGCCCTAACCCTAACCACCTAAAAACTTTTTCCCACCAGAACAGGACCAAGTTCTAGAGTCAGTAACCATTTCTCTTACACCCAAGATCACCCCAAAGTGCAAGGGGAGAGGATACTTTGATTACTAAATCATGAGGGTGACACAAAAATTAAGGTGGGTCTAGTTTTCTAATCACCTAGTTTTCACAAGGTGAGATCATAATCACCTACCACCTTCAAGCACAGTCAGATAGAAACAAGCACACATTCATTTTTAATGCACCAAAGGAAGTGTTTTCTACACTATAAATCACCAACATGTTGTTTGAGAAATGAGTCTTTGACTAACAGAGTTGCAAAACCATAGGTTAGTAGTTTCATCCACCAGTTTTGGACCCATGAGACATAACCACCACACACTGTGAAACATGATTAGTAACACGAAAACCTCTACCCAAAATGTAGAAAGTAAAACCAGAATGCTTAAAAAGACTTGAAAGAGCAAAGAAACATCAAAAACCTAAATGTAAATGAGCATAAAACATTACCAGGTGAATGTGTCATATCAGGGTGAATGCATCATAGGCGAATGCATTGTTATTTACTTTGAATGTGGCTCGAGAATTTGTATGTGGCTCTTGAAGCTTCAATTGCATCGTGTCAGGTCGATTGCGGTGCTTTAGTTTGTGAGTGTGTCATGATACATCAGATGCATCACGATTTTAAAAAAAAATGACTGCATTGCTTCGTACCTTTACCTGCAAAATGATATAAAACACACAAAAACCGTATAGAAATAATAGCAAAAAATAGAATCATGTTCACGTCGAGTTCACCAAATGTATCAATGGGTAAATTTCTAAAGGTTTTAAGGTTAGCAATAATTAGATCAATATAAACCCAAAGAAGTTATGGAGCACAAAGAAAGAAAATAATAATGTAATGATTATACTAGATTCACAAGGCTTCCATGAATCACCTCCATAGCACCTCCTAGCTTGCAGCGTATGATTGATGCCCTCAGACTGAGTGTGTGAGCAATTTGACTATGCCATTGTCCTATGCAGGTTGTGAAGGATTTAATAAAATTATGCCTATGCCAATGACAAATGATTATGAAATTAAATGACTATAATGCCTATAATAATGAAGTGATGGATGGATACTAAATTATGAGAAAAATTGACATTTTATAGAAAACAAAATTTTGAATGGATGGACGAGATTAACTCTTGACAGAAACCTAAAATTAGAGGACAAGATTTGATTTGATAATCCCTAATCAGGGTTAGGGTAAAATCCTTAAGTGAGTGATCAAGATGTCATCTAAGAAAATCAGATTCGTGGTGGAGAAAAGATGAGATAGAAATTAAAGATTTTCAAAATTAAGAAGATAAGAGATAGCTTGCTTTGTGAGATTTGAAAAAATTAGATAAAAGATTAATTGAAAAGAAAATCTGATAAAATCAAGAACTTGCTTGCTTTATTTGATTTTTGGAAGAAAG
>VDFB02355260.1:0-13396 GCA_007258455.2 Sequoia sempervirens | reverse complement strand
AGATGTGGATGCCCATATGGCCTAAGATGATGACCCAAAGGGAGTAAATGTTGAGTCAAATGGTTTTGCTATGAAAAATGGTTGTGATGTGGTTTGTGTCATTGGTTGTGACATAGATTGTGTCTCAAAGATGGATGAAGTGTTGGTAGTTGTAGTGTTTGGGCATGTTGTTCTAATGGGTATGAAAATTGTAAGTTGTGGTGTATATTGTCCTTGGCTTGTTTTCTTGTTTTCCTTGGGTGACATTGTTTCACATAAGGTATTGTCATAATCCTTGAGGTAGTTTAACTCCTTCATGTAATATTTTGGCTAAATATCATTCAAGGTCCAACATGACAATTTCATCCACAAGATAGGTTACTTCAGGATTTTGTATGGCGACTTCTACTTCTATGAACACATTTCCACTTTGTCTCTAACAAGGAATTGTTTGAAAGGATTTTGTGTCTTTGGTTGCTGATAAGATGTAGACCCCAAGTTGACATGGTTGTGACTATCAAGGTTGGTATTGTTGTGAGGATCATTAATGGTATTGTAAAAACTGAGTGTGCTAGTATAATTGTAAAGGTCCTCATCATCATGATAGAGATCCATTGCTTGACATTTCTTTTGCAATCTACTTTCAACCATATAAGGCTTTATGAAAATGAAGATGGAAGATATGAGACTAAGGCTATGTTTTTGAGATTTTTTTGGAATAAGGTATGTGTAAATGTAATGCAACTATTTTTTTGGTATTTTTGGTATCTCAAGGATAAAATATTTCTAATGGATGCAACAAGACTAAAAGTGATAATGATAATGTTAGATGTTATGAAGTCTATAATGTATGAAGATGAACTTATAGGTCTTAAATGTTGTGGTATGAAGGATGAAAATGACTAGGAGGTGATGGATACTTGTCATGAACTTGAGGGCTTAAATTTTTTTGAAATATGTAAGAATAGGATCACTAACTATCCAAGGTTAAACCAATGTTTCAACTAGGAATGCCAAATGGAATTTTTTTAGGACAAGTGAAAAGAGTGACAAGGTGAGTTTCCCAACTAGACATGTGAGTAGGAAATTATCACCAACATGACAAAGGACTAAGTTAAAAAGTGACTCTGGTCACAATGAAGAAATCTTTTTTTTTTGAAGTAATGATGTGGGCCAAGGTATATAGAGTCTTCACATAAACGTTACCTAAATTTTTGTATGTAGCCTAATGGGATGTTGAGGCATGAAAGAAATGAGGATCAAGGTACCTAAAATGGTGACCCAACAATGGAAATGATGAATATATAAAAGTAATTGAGAAATTTTTGGTTTGAAATAGGAATCATAACAAGAAGCGAATTCAAATGACCCCAAGAGTTTGACCTAATTTTGGCAAGATATCAATTCCAATCTCTTTGACTATTTGGTTTGAAAATGCTGCTTGGGTGTAATGTCATGGAAGTGTTGCAATTTTCATGTATTTTTTTCTTTTTCTTTTTAAAGACACACACATAAAACACATGCAGACATAATGTTTTTGAGTTTCTGATCTTAACAGTATACTTAAAACACTTTGCACAACCTGTGGGCCAGATATCACTCATATTTCTCCAACCACTTAAATAAGGTGGAAAACTAGAGACTTGGTGGCACTGGCTCCCCTCCACGACACTCACTTCTCAAGCTCACCAAGTATCAATTCCCCAAAGAGTAATTTTTGTCTCTACTCATGCTTAGTGAAGACATGAGGTGGCTTCAGAATGAATTTTCGCACTACCACAGGAATCAACAGTAAAGGTTCTTAGGGTGAATACTCTGGACATGGCACCTGCGAAAGTGTCCAACAAGCCACTTAAGGCTTCGAATCACTCTGGTACTAGGGCTCTATATGTTTTATGGTAGGTACCCCTGCTTCTTTGAGGACATTGCACAACTAGGCCTACATACCATGAGTGACTTGACAATTTAGTCTTATCCTTTTATATACTAACTCAAGCAAAGAACTGGTTGGAGTCATTCCCTCTTTCGAGGTATTCTCCTCTAGAGGTGACAAAAGAAAGACAAGGATGTTGCTTTTTATCACCCAATATCGCATGAAGCGCAAGGGGATTGCATACACAAACACCTTTTCCTCACACTCGTATAATGTTCATTTTAATTCCAAAATCCAAATGTGTGGGTGGTTTTACAAAATTTCTGAAGGTGTTTTTGATTCTCAAGATCAACAAATGGCACAAGAGAAGAGCATACTCGCCTAGAAACTGTGGACACAGAAAATGTAACCCTTCTACTTTTTCTTGTTTTGTCCCTCCTTACGCTTAATTGGTTTGATTTTTCCTTGATTTAATGTTGCAAAGTGGCCCACACATTCACATTAGGTCTTGAATCTTTATGAATCATTAAGACTTTATGATGTCTTGCAAAAGTGTTGTGAAGTGTTGTAACACATTTTCACACTTTTCTAGACTCTTCTTATTATAATTCACCTGCATACCTCCCTTTTTCACTTACCAAGCCTTATTTTAAAGTGTTGTAAAGTCTTGTAACAAACTTTCATGCTTTTCTAGGCTTGTCATCAATAAATACACCTTTCTTATGGTTTATTTGGCACCGTTATGCACTTCCAGGCCTTACTTAAGTGTATTTTTAAATATAAACCCAGAAAACATCATTTAAGATAACTTAATTCTTGACACCCAATTCATATGCCTTGAGTGGGACCTATTCACCATTAGGGGTGAATGAGTCCCTCTTGGCACAAAAATCAAAATAAATTCACATTACTGACAAGGTTTTATTTCTTAAAACCTAAGGTCAACCTGTGATGTTGTATTTTTTAGGAAATTAGGGCATAATTATGTATAAATGTATGATTTTCTATTCATTTTGACCACCATAAACATAATTAATTCATGCATTCAATCCATCATATAATTCAAGCATTCTAGCATCCTTAATCATTCAATCAAGAATTCAATCATCTTGGAGTAGCATATTTTCAAACTTCAACATCAAGGGTTTGGTGAGTTTATGACATTGTATGTTTTTTTTTCACCATTCTCTCTTTATTTTAATTCATTTATAAGGGTTTTATTACCAAACCATGGTTTGACAAAGGAAAACCCCTATACTCTAACCCTAAACACTTTCCCCCCTCTTTGCTTGTGTGTTTTGTAGGACTTGTATGTAGATGTTTCAAAGAGATAGGTCTTAAAAGTGTCATCAAATTATTGAAGATCATTCAAAGTCAACAAAACCCTATTTGAAGCTTGGCGAACACTTTTCTGTCAAATTTTCTAGATTTGGATCCGGTAACCTATCAGGTAGAAAAGTGCAAATCAGGATCCACAAAGTTGACCCTTGACTTTTTAGAAATCTGCAGGTGGACTAATTTTCCATCTATGTTGAATGAGTCCCACTGCCAGGCTAGAAAAAAGTGTTTTCTAAATTTTTCTATTCTCAGCATCCCGGAACCTGTTCTAGCAATTTTAATTAGAAACAGGACTAATTTTCCATTTGTGGCAAATGAGTCCCAGTGGGATTCAATAGTAAACATTGCAGCACTCCAAAACCTCTCCACATCAGCTTTTAGCCTCCAAGTGTACCTCATTTAGTTTCATTAAGTTTTTTTATTGTTTGTTTATGTTTTTAGTTCTTTTTACATATCACAACATATTTTCAAACACTTTACATTTCTTAGTTTTGCATACAAAACAAATCTATTTTATCAGTCCTTTGCATTTAAATCATCTCAGCTAGGCATATATCATTCATTTTATATTAATCTTGAGTTTGAACATAGCTGATTTTTACCCTATCCCTTTACTTTTAGGTGAAAGACCCTAGAAGTGAAAGAGAACATTAGGGTACAAAAAACTGGGTATGTGCAGGATCATCATGAAAAAAAGGCCCTTAAGTGGAAAAAAATTCAGAAAAATTAGAGCTCGGCAACTTGACATAAAATTTTTAATAAGTTATATATATTATTTCAAAAATATTTAAGAATAAAATATGTAGAAAATTGAATGTAGTTTCTAAAATACTATGTTTATTTAAAAAAAAAATATATCTATTTGGTGAAAATTTGAAATTTCCATGTAGTAGTACTTAAATTTTAGGGAAAAAAAAAGTAGGTGTTTGTCTGACCACCCTAACCACAATAAAATGATATTATTTTTTATAATATTTTAGATATAATTAGAGGACTCATGTCCAAATGTTATGCATATTTTTTTGTAACTTTTTTCCAAGTAAATAATTAATTATGATTTTCTTATTAGAACTTTTAAAAAATATAAAAAAACATATGTCTAGCCACCTTAACTTGGTCAAAACTTCATGAAATTCATTTTCTTTTTTTAATTCTATAGTATGTGAAGCATAAAATGTGGCATGTTTTGGATTCAAAAAATGTGATACCATTTGAAAGTTATAGATATTTTTCAATCAGCCTATCAATCGAGACTTTAGTTGTAATACAAATAGAAAATGAATAATAATTATTTATTAAATTCAAAGTAAAGCATGATTTATATTGGTGGAAAGCTGAGAATCTCCTTTAAAAACCCTTTTTGTATCATCAATTTTGGGTAAAAAATGTTGTCAACCACATACCTTACATATACCCATCATATTGCCACTTTTTGGCCCATCATGATCTTGCGCATACCCAACCCGTGTTTATAGAAACAAAATGCAAACCACAAGACAACACAAGCACTAGTAAATTTTAATTCCACTTATGATTTCAAATCAAACACTCAAGTTCTTTTTAGGCCCACTAATCATTATATGTGAAAAAGGCACTCAAGATAATGCAAACTAAAGCAAGATCCCTACAAAACATGATTAGTAGTTTTGACCTCTAGTCTTTGACAAATGAAAGGTTACATTTGAACCTACACAAAAGTCACACAAAATTAGCCCCAAAATAGAAAACTAGAGTAAAAAGAAAACTATAATTTGACATAATTAATCTAATCTAACTAACAACAATCAACTTAAGAAAAAATTATTTTAAATTAATCTAATCTTAAAGTTAAAGTAAAATAATTAAAATTAATCTAGATTATAAAATATTCTAATAGAATTAGTTTCTAAAATGCTAAATTAAAAACTAAAACAAAATTAAAAATTAAAAACTAAATCACAATTAAAATTAAACTAAATTACCTAAATTAATTCTAATTCTAAATTAATTCCAAATTAAAATTATCAAAACTAAATTAAACACTAACACAAAAATAAAAGTTAAAAAACTAAAATAAAATAAAATTTTATCTAAATTATCTACATTAATTCTTATTCTAATCTAAATTAAAGTTAATATTAACCTAAATTAAAAAAAAAAATGACAAAATCCTAACTAAATAAAACAAAAGTTACAAAAATGAAATTAAAAATATTAAAAAGAAAAACCCTAATCAATATTAAAAAAATTAGAAAGATTTTACCATGCGTTTCAGGCTACAGTGCACCAATTTAGAGAAGTGGAATGCCAATAATACCAGCGAAGGATCATTTCATAGATGGTAGCACACCAAAATGGATAAATGAAAGGCCAATACCAGTGGACTACAAGAAGCAAAGAAGAGTTTGGAGGAGCAGGAACTAATAGGTGTTGTTGAAAGCAACAAACACAACAAATGCTTCAATCCATGCAAGATAAACATTTCCCAATAGTAATTGCTTTAATATGAGAGAGACATTTAAGATATTTTCAAGATCTTATCAGGAAAAACTATCATGTGCCCTCCTTGGATTAGGACTAGCAGTGTTAAGATTAATAATTTCACTTTGTATGTTCAGCCAACTTGTAGCTACGACAAGCCCTCGTACACATAGCTTCGATGATGATAAGATAGGGTTGCACATTGACTACTGTAAATATTTGATGCTACCATAGTTCATAGCCATCTAGGTGCCAAATCACAAGACATTGTAAAGATTTTGTGACAAATTTAAAGCATTAAAAAAAAACATTCCATCCAAACCTTTGTTCCATTATGAGATGCACACCATCTTCTTCAACTAATAGTTAGTGTTGAATTAATGAATGCACTCCATAACTAAAACCAATCAATCTTATGTTCTTGGGATGAATCTCTGAGTCTAAAGGGTCACACCAAGTATTTAAATAGACTCAACTTACTTTCTACACAATCTCACTCTCGCCGGTTTGTTTCTATTATTTGAGCCGAACTTCGTCAAACTACATATCTACAAACTGGAAATTTGTGATCAAGGCCTAATGATATTTGGCTAGACTAGATTTTACAACTGTAAGAAATGAGAGGTCTATTGTTCAATTCCCTTTGTGTTTATCTACTCGATCAAAATAAAAATGCTTCAAAACAAGCATAATTTTTCAGTCATAGACTAAAACTCTTAGATTTGAAGGAACTGTGGTTTAGGTGTAGGTAGGATGGCATGCCTAGCACATTCTCTATAGATAATAAAAGGGCCTGAAATTCTTCTTCAAACCCATGAATGGTTCTCTCCAGCAAGAGGATTGGTAGTTGTATCTAGTTTCAAAGCCACTCGTCATACCTTTGCAAGTGGAAAAAGTACTACAGTTGATGATGGTGATCAAATTCTTGGTGATGATCCTTTGGTAGCCTTGAGTGGGTAGGGAATAGTTGGAAAGGAGAGAAAATATTAGATAGTATACTATTTAGTGAATAAAATCTATGTTCTTGGTTTGAAAGAAGAGAATGATGCGGTCGATGTGGCAATGCTCAATATGGAAAAGAGTATATCTTTGGAAAACATAAAATTGAATTTACCATCTACCAGTGGACAATGGTCCAAATCAAGCTTGTAGATTGGCAAGTGAAAAGACATTAAAAAATGCAGAGAGATTGCCTATTTATTGGCACTAATCACACTTGAATTCTTGGCAAGGAAAATGAAGAGAATGGTGTGGGATTATTTCGGATCCAAAATGAAAATTGCAATGCTCTCCTATTCTCAAAAAATGTAATAGATGGAAAAATAATACTCTAATAATGTTGTCATGGAGAGAAAAAACAAAAGAAGATTCGGAGGGCACAAAAAAATAAGAGGAAATTTAAACTGTTAGATTTCAAATGAAAGCAACTGTATTTGTTGTAATTGGACCCAAATTCGAATATAGTGCTAGAGATAAGCAATTACATAAATCAAACTATTGAACTAGATTATTAGGCATCACTGAAGTTAAGCTATGATTGGATCCTACAAACAATGTTATTATGCCTACAATTTTTTTGACATGAATCAAAACTAATTCCAATCAAATATCAAACAAAAACATCCTCTTCACATTAGGTTCATCAAATGTAATTAGGGAGAAATTTTCAGCTTAATTGGAAATACAATAATAATTAAAACCCCTAACAACAACAGAGCACAAAGGAAACTAGAAGCAAATGAACATGAAACAATGTCACCTAGTCTTCAAGCCTCTGTTGATTGACCTCCATTGGCCTTCTCCATCTTGCTGCAAATCATATGATTTCCCTCAAATTGAAGTGCAACTATAACCTATGCCTAAGAAAAGCAAGATATTGAAGTATTCAAGTATTGTATGCTCAAGTACTCAGAGTTCTCAAGCATGTTGTGTATGAATTACTAAAAATAACTATGTCTAAAATGACTTGAGAGAAATCCTTTTAAAGAATACAAAATTGAGAATGGATGGCTAGGATTAAGAGTTTATAAAAAACTAAGATCAAAAGCCATGATTAAATGTGATGAAAAGAATTAGGGTTAGGCAAAAAAGTAGGTCATTGAAGTTAGGGAAAGATTTGAAATGAAGGGTTGAGGTTTAGCCAATTAAATCAATGGTGGAAAATAAATGAGATAGAAAATGAGGTAGTTGGAAAATCAAAATAATAATAGAAATTATTTAATTTATGGAGAAAAGTTGAATTTTTGGTTTAATTCATAAATGGGAATAAACAAAAGGTAGTAAATAATTATTTTAATAATTTACATGTCGAATGAAAAGTGAGTTAAATGAATAATTTTATTTAATTGAAGGATAAATAGTAATGTTATTAAATAATTGGAGGGAATAAAGATTAATTAGTGATGTATTTAAATAAATAAATAAAATTTATTTATTTAAATAATCATAGGGGAATAATTATGATATTAGGACATGATTAAATAATTGGATTATGCGAGGGGGAAGCATGGTCATCATAGAAAAATACAGCTCGAGGGCCTAGATCATTTTTATGTGTCTACAATGCCAATTGAGCCACCAACATATTGAATGCTTCTAGGTGATCTATGATTCATCTACCCTCTTCCATTCTCAAGGAATATAATTTCTTCCTCAAGAAAATATTGTTCACTAAATATTTGGCATGATACATCTCACCAAGCTTCTTCCATATTTTTTGTGTAGAGGACTTCTCATGGACATTATTTATAATATAGTCTTTGAAAGCATAGTGATTAGACCCCTAGTTTATGGTCCATAACATCATATTGAGTAGTCTTAGTAGGATTTGTAGGCCTTGAGACATTCTCATCAATAACATCCCATAGATATCGATTTATCAACAAATCATCCATATTTTGCTTCCACATCTCAAAATTATTTCCAAAAAAATTCTCCACCTCTAATTACTCTGATGAACATTTGAAAATTCACTAACAAGATCACAAAGTATCTTTGCACAATCTCACTCAAATATGGTTAGTTCAAAACCTTAACCAACCAAGGCAAAGAGGTGGTCAAGCTCTAAGCACTTTTAGCAGAAGCTATGGTAGTGGAACAACTTCCCTACACTAACATTAAGGAGAATCAATGCAAAACATTATAGATCTTTAATAGTTGCAAAATCTTAAAACAAAAAAGAACATAAATATCATGCATACCCACAGCACAATAGTTTATGGGGAAAACTTTTGGGAGAAAATAATCACCTCCAAAATCCACCCAGAAATATATTATTCAATAAATCATATGGATTTTAATATACTTATAGAGCAGCTTCTCATATAGGTATCACCCTTTCGAGAGATCAGAACAACATGATTGCCTCAAACTCTCATAAGATATCACCATCTTTCTCTACCATGGTGCATGTGAAATTGCCCTCATAAAATATGATCACATTCAAGGGAAAGATAGACCAAAAAAAGTCCACCCTTAGATCTAAAACCTAATAATTAATGGTTTAGATTTATAATTTATCATTTATCTAATGTATTTCATCATTTTAGTAGTTTCCTGAAAAAGTTAGCAAAAAATTGTTTACATTCATCACACTCCTCCCCATTTATGCCATTGTATATTACACCTATCGGTGTAACTAGGATATATATATATATATCAACAATAACCTTTATATAATTGCAAGGTTGAAACATAATTTCCCAACAACTAACACAATTTTCCCAAATACCCAAACCAATCTCCTAGCCATAATTTTAGCTAGAATCTTGTATGAGACATTTAAAAGTGTTATTGGTCTCCAATTTTTAACAAGCATTTTTCACCCTCTTTGGGGATCAAATTTATGATACCCCTATTCATATTTTGTCCCATGGAAGTGTTTTCAAAAGCATAACTATAGACTTCCAATAGCTTAGTTCCTACCCACTCAATATTTGCCTTGGAGAATTTTGTGGTCAACCCATCAACCCTAGGTGATTTATCTTTTTCCAAGATTATGATAGTATTCTCAATCTCTTCCACTAAGATATCTTTGCTAAGGACTTTAGCATATTCGGTACACACCCTTTTAGGAATGAGCCTATAGAAAAATTTCATGACTTTCCTAGCTTTATTTTCATCTTTTGAAGCCAAAATCTTTTGGAAAAATGAGAAGAAGGCATGCTTCATAAAGTCTAGTTCCTTTGATACATCCCTATTATTTTCAATTGGCCCAATTACATCTTTAGACTACATGTACTTAATCATGATAAAGAAGTACTTGGTACCTCTATCCCCTTTTTTAAACCAATTCATTTTGGATCTTATTTTCTACCCTTGGAATTTATAGTTCTGTAGTTTACTCAAAACAGCTTTAGTCCTAAGTAGCATAGATTCTACAAGAAAATTAAGAGGATTCTTACAATTGGAACTTTAGGAGGATAAGTTTCTCATGGAGCAAATAATCTAGCCTATTTCTATCCAGTTCCCTCTTCTTTCCCGTAATAACAAAAATATTCCTCCAAACAGACACAAGGAAATCCCATCTTTGAATATGGTTAAGGCATTTATTGAGAGCTTTAGACAGCAACATGAAAGACTTAATTCCATCAAGATAGTCCTAGTTATGAATAATGGAAGCATTCAATTTGAAAAGAGAGGGTCCATGAGAGGGTTGTGTTGAGGGAAGAGAGCCAAAGAAAACTATAGCCTCAATTCGACAATGATACAAAGGTACGAAACATAGAGATCAAAGCCAAAACTGAGTTACCTAGGAAGGAGATGAATTCTATATTTCCATAAAACCTATCAAGCCTATAGTAAATCCTTTTGTTCAAATGCTTATTGTTGCATTAGGTGAACCAGATAAAGTTAGAAAACTTTCTACCTTTTTCCAATGGGTCAACCAAATTTACAACTCTTTTCACTTTGGGCCAATAAAAAGCTCATTTCCTTTCCATAAGGATCCTTTGCCTCCTTTTTTATCATTCCTGTACTCTATTATGTTAAAGTCACCAGTATACACCCATGGAACCCTAGGGAGATTACTTGACATCCAATTCCAAAGTTCTAAGATTTCCCTATAATCATTTGAAGCATAAAGAGTGCATATGCCCCATGAGTGCTTTTTAAATTTTTTCTTCCTTTATGTTAACTCCATGAGTGCTTATCTATTTTTTTTCTTCCTTTTTTTAATTAATTCAAGGGAAATATATTGGGAATTTTTTGGGTCTCAGTGGGAAGGAATCCTTTGGCCTTGGTCCTTCAATTAAATTAGTCTTGGGAACAAAAGAGCCTTGAGTTGTAATTATTACAATTTCCACATCAAATAGTGGGTTATCCAGTGATGTACTAGCTCCACCAACCATATCAGAGTCTGGATGATTCTCTTTTATAGGTTCTTTACTAGATTTATCACAATCCATAGTGACTTCTTGGTTAGGGTTTGGATTATGAGGGCGCTCCTCACTGACAGGAGGATTCTCAGGGTCTATTTTATCATTTTTAGGATTGAATGCCTTTGTGGGCTTGGCCCTAACTAAAGGAAGTCTTTTTGAAGATGCCAATTTCTTTTATAAAAGAAACACAAGATCAAAGACCCAAGTAATTCAATTTCACATCTGAAAGTTTTATTTTCAAATTGCACATAGAGAATTTCTAAAATATCAACCTCTAGATTTAATGAAATTAACACCCTAGCATTCAAGTGGGATAAATTAACATGGACCTCTTCAATCTACATCATGTTGCCAATGGTTTTCAAATATATTAGGGAGAAATTTTTAGAACTATGGGGAGGAATGTCTTAATTTCAATCCAATTTGGAGCTAACCCAGACACAACTTCAAAAATTTCCTATGGAGACCATTCGAGAGCTTAAAACATAGCTTGACCCATATTCCAAAATTATTTTTTAACTACCCTATCTTGCATACCATAATTTCAAAAAAGCACAACATAGAGTTCTTTTTGAAGAATAAGAAATAAATACCCATCTTTATTCCCCATACACAAGCAATCTTATCATCAAAAAACTTCTGAGAAGGTAGAGAATTCGCATCTACACGAAAAAAAAACATTTGTAATATTTTTCAATCTAGTTTCTTCAAATTTCAGGCTTTTACCAAATCCCCATTTAGAGAAATAGAAAGGATTTTGGGCACAAGAGACTTCTACCCTCTCCTCATGGTTCAATGTCTCCTCCTTTAAGGACACCTCTATTTCCAACTCCATTTTCTAGGGATCCCAATAGTCTTCCACTTCCCACTACATCTATCTTGTTGGTGTGACACCCTCCATAGTTAGCTATGAACACTATGGAAGGACACTCAACTATCAAGGAACCTCAATTTATAGCATCTTTGTATGAAACATTTTCTGAATTATCCCTTTTATCAATTTCATTATTCTCCACTATCGAGGGAACTTCATCCACATTAATTGCACCCCCCGTTGTGATGGGGCATTAACTTCTTTCATGAGCCATATAGCTCAGGAGAGGCCAAGTTTGCTATAGAAGGTACCATAGGATGGGCCTTAAAATTAAATCATGGTAAGAAAAACATTAGGCCAAAAGGTTCCTCAGGGAGTGAGCCTAGAGCCCATGCAAAAAAATATGAATTCAAATTAAATACAAGAGTTAAACTAACGAGGCCAAGAGCACCTAAAAAGAAGAAAGAAAAACAATACACAAGGTCACCACAAAAACCAAACCAAATCAAATCCAAATATGGAAGTTAAAGGTGGAATTTGGTTGCTTCTATGCTTAGGAGATAGAATAACAATTTTCACACTCTCATTCAAGAATAACCCTAGAGATCTTGCAATAGGGCTATCCTAGGGTCTAATTATAAACTAATGAGGGGCTCACAACCATGCTAGGGCTTGGAAAGACAAATGCAATGCAAATCAAAATACTTAGACCTAGTGTGATTCCAATTACAGTATTTTAGAATCTAAAACTACAAAAACCTAAATAATGACATATACTAGGACTCATACACCAGAACTAGCATATCATTCCAATTAGGGTTTTTCATAATCTCAGAGTTTGATTCTGCTCTTCTCTATTTGCTTTTTCCTTTCCAATTGCTTTCGAGATCCAAAACCCTGATTTGTAACCTATAGAAGTCTTCCAATGATCTTCAATGCAATGTGACAACTTTGACAATTTTGAACACTCTTACAACTTTCTCCAAACTTTCTCTTCAATGTTTCTTCAATCTAAACCTACAAATCACACACTAAAAAGAGGAAAAAATATTGTTTTGGTAGTAGAAAGGGGTTTTCCTTGGTCAAACCCCGTTTTAGTAATCAAACCTTGAAATGAAATGAAATGGGAAAAGAGAGTGATGAATGAAAAAAATATGAAGTTGCAACTCACCAAACTCTAGTAATAAGAGGCTGCAAACATGTATGAAATGGCTCCAATCGATGTAGATCTTGACTCTTGTTTGGATGTTGTAGATCTTGAGTTGAATGCTAGCTTGAATCATGAAACCCTACATCACAATTGTTAGCTCAAAAACAAACATGATCAGTGAAGACTTTGACATGATGTTTGATGCTTAAATAATGCTCTAAAATACTTGATAATCTGCCCTTGAAGACTCTTGAATGCTCTTGTGAACTCCAATTTTCTATTATGAATGCTCTCACAAAAGTCTTAGGTGAAAATGAGTGAAAGAACCTTATGTTTATACATAATTATGCCAAATTTCCCAAAATTACAACACTACAAGCACACATTAGATCTAGGAGGATAAA
>VDFB02355258.1:0-67903 GCA_007258455.2 Sequoia sempervirens | reverse complement strand
AATTAGAGGGCATAGTTGCCCTTTTGCATTAAATCAGAGGGTGCAGTCACCCTTCTGTAGTAAATTAGAGGGCACAGTCACCCTTTTGCAGTGAACAGGGACTTGGTTTGATGAAATTGACTATGGAAAGGACTTTAAAATGACAATAATAAGGCCAATTTGTCAAAAAGTTTACTAGTTTCTCACAAGAAAACACTTTCAAGCAAACAAGATCCTATGATTAATGTTAAGGGTATGGCCAATGAGGTCTTAATCTACGATGTACAAAGTGTCTAGGGAGTCCTCGATATACTCTCGGTACATGAGGCACAACCGTGAACACCAGCCTATCACAAGCCTGAGTCAGGAACCTCAGTGAGATACTGAAGGGCTCAGACCAACTCTTCACATCTATCTAGGTATCACCCTAGCTTTGACGCTCCACCAATTATGACGCGACTAGATTGGGGTACAACTTTCGCTCCCCCCTTTGTATACCCCACCGGTATGCATGGTTGGAATCGTCCCTTGGGGTGATGAAATTTCCAAGCAGGTCCCACTAAAAAGAAAGCACTAATCATTTCCAACTACTCCCCAGGCTCACATGAAGTGCAAGGGGAAGGTGAAAACAAACTAATGCCCCCTTTGGTTAACACAAAAAGATAGACATAACAAGCAATGAATATTACTCCCCCTAATTAAACTATGTTCTTAGATTAACGAAAATAACAAGGATAGTTTTAAAAATATGAGCAAACAGATAGCCCTGCAAGCAAATGTTAGTTGTTTTATCACGCGTTCTTCATCAATTACATAAGAATATGCTGCAAAATGTTACCAAAAACATAAATATCCTTGCAAGAAACAATGTTAGAGGGTTAGTGCATGAAAACAACAAAAAACGGGAGCAAAAACGAAGCTAAAATGATTGTTTTACCTTTCAAAATGTGTTGTTTTGGGGTGTACTCACCCCTATGTAGTGCTGAGGAAGGGCACAGTTTCCCTTTTGCAGTGACAAGAGGGCACAATCACCCTTCTGTAGTGACCAAAAGGGCGCAGTCGCCCTTCTATAGTGACTAGGAGGGCACAGTCGCCCTTCTGTAGTGAATGTTAGCACAAAAAGTTCAACCAAGGGGCGTAGTCGCCCTTTTGTAGAAAAATGTTAGCACCGAAAGTTCAACCAAGGGGCATAGTCACCCTTCTATAGAAAAATGTTAGCACAGAAAGTTCAACCAAGGGGCATAGTCGCCCTTCTGCAGAAAAATGTTAGCACAAAAAGTTCAACCAGGGGGTGTAGTCACCCTTCTATAGAAAAATATTAGCATAGAAAGTTCAACCAAGGGGCATAGTCGCCCTTCTCTAGAAAAAGTGTTAGCATAGAAAGTTCAACCAAGGGGCGTAGCCGCCCTTCTGTAGAAATGTTAGTAAGCCAAAAATTCAAACAAGGGCACAATCACCCTTTTGCGGTCACTAGGAGGGCGTAGTCACCCTTTTGTAGTCACCAGGAGGGCACAATCGCCCTTCTATAGTCACCAGGAGGGCGCAATCGCCCTTATGTGGTCACCAGGAGGGCGCAGTCACCCTTTTGTGACATATTCTTGTAAACAACTCAATAACAACAAACGTAAAATTGAGGGACCCGCTTGTGGGTCCCACCGGGCATGCTAGAAATGTGATATCCAAATGTTTTACCTATTCTAAACTACTAAAATGCAATGGGAAAACACAAAGAAACACCTCAAGATTAGCCTAAAAAATTTGTTAATGAAAAGAGAAAAAGTGTTAGATGATGAGAAATGGTTATACCTTCTCTTTCCAGCAGAAACTCGTTGGTTGGACCTTGATTTTAGATCACTTTATATGCTCATTTTATGGCTCTTGATGTGGCTAAATGCAAAATTTAACTATATGCTTGGATGAAAATGCAAATAGATGAAATTGATGGCTAGATCAGTGCACAAAATGGCTAAGTCTTTTTTTAAAATATCTTAGAGGAAGGGGTATTTATAGAAGAATTTGAATTCTCTAGAGAATTCAATGGTTGAGATTTATCCAACAAGGCCAAGATGGAGGGCTAAGGTGAGTTGAGGACTCACAAGCCCTCACATTTTGACATGTGGAATGTGAGATGGCTAAGGGTGAGATGATGTGTAGGTGATGTGGAAGGAGAGTACATGATGTGGAGGAAGGACATGTACCTTGGAAGTACATTGGGAGATGAGAAGATTCCTTAGAGGAATAAATGTGAATTAAAATTCACATGCTTGGGAAATCTAGTGATAAGAGAGGACTCCAAAAGCAGTGAGAGTTTGTCACATGACTGATGTGACAAGTCAGACTTAGAAGATGCAGGGGAAAAGGATCTAGAAGGAATAAAATGTGAATTAAAATCACATGGGGAAGAGGGGAACTAGTGGAATAAAAAAGAAAATCTTAAAATTCTTGGGGGATGGGGAGAGTTGACCAAGGTACTAATTAAGTTTAACTATTTAGTAATTAGAGGATAATTAGGGGTTAATATGGATTAAAAGCCAACTTGCAAAAGTTGGAGGATGTGACACATCCTAATCAAGGATTAGGCATGTGCACATCCTTAATGAAGAGATTAGGAGATGGATTAGGATTAGATGAAAATGACATATGAGGAATTAAATAAATGTACTGTTTATTTAATTCATTTGATGAAAAGAGGATTAAGGAGGGTAAGGTATTTAATTAAATATCTTAGGGATTTGGTAGAATTAAGGATATTAATTAAATAATAGTAATATTACTTAATTAACTCGGATAAGAGGATGTTAAAATGAAAAGTGATAAAATTGGATAAATTAAATGTCCAAATTTGGATGTCTACAAGCTCAATCGTGTACTAAATGATATCAGGATCATACCCCTCTAGATCATCGTAAGACCAGGCCACTACTCCATATTTTTCACAAAAACTAATGAGTCTTTCTTTATCATGGTGCGGGACATTTTTCCCAACTCAAAGATTCCTACCATCTGCAACCCAAAGGTTTACATAATCACTTGTGTCTGCTACAAACTTCTATTTATCATTTCGGGCATCATCACAATCAAATTTTTTTTTGAGAGTAACCAATCTTTTTGGAAGCTTGTTAGATTTGAGCTGCATAATTTGTCTTTCATAAGCTTCAACAATCTTTGGTTGAAGCTGATTGGCGAACTCCACTGACTACTGGATAAACGAGGTAATGTGTTCATCACTTTCAAAAACTTTCCAACTCTGATCATTGTCAGGGATCGCCGGTCAGACTAGTATTCGTACTAAATGTTTGTTATGTATAAGGTTAGAGGCAAGATCAAACTAAGCACCAATCACGGCCATGCGATCTGCATCACTATTTTGTCCTCAGGGAATAGTCTGGATGTTGAAAGCTTCAAAACCATCAACCAAGTCCACTACTCGGTGTCAATAGGATCTCATGCATACATTCATTTATGTGAAAACTCCTCAGACTTGGTTGACTACTAGTTCAGAATATCTGAAAACCATTAATTGCTTAATGCCCATTCATTCCACAGAGCTTAAACCTTGAACTAATCCTTCATACTCAGCCTCATTGTTTGAGCAGGCGAAATGAAAATGGAAAGACCTTAATAGTTTTTCATTTTGTGGGGATATTAGATATATCCCCGCTCTAGCACCCACTTTTCTTCCTGCTCTGTCAAAGTACAACGTCCATAGCTCATTTTCTTGGCTACCTTCAGACTCTTTGGTGACCTTTGGGAGCACTTGGTCTTCATCATATATTACATAGGTGCCCAATCTTGTAGCATGATAATTGCCGAAAGGATCATTGTCCATGTGTTCACTCAAGAGAGCCTCTTCTTTGTCATTCTAGTCTTCGCTCACCCTTTCTTCCTCTAGTAATTCAATGCAATACATTTCTTGCTTGGTGATAGAGGTATGCGCAACTTCAAAATTGATCATAGCTTTGTCTGCTACATGTTCAGAATGTAAAGCCTCTAGTTATATCTTCATTTTTGCACTGTGCTTGGTTCTAAGTATCAGATGTGACCAATCCAAGGATAGGTATCTAACCACCTTTGAAGTAAATTCTCGGGATGGACAGAGACCAAACATAGGAGGAACATCTATGATCACAATGTCTTGCAGCACCATGATACTAGGGAAAGCAAATAGAGTTAAAGGAAGTGCTTTGATGACACCTACGGTTTCAAATTTGTTCCCATCAAGTTGCGTTACCCCCCTTTTCATAGGTTCATAGCTGAGTCCTAAAGCTTTGGCTATCTGTTTAGGCATAACCTTAGTGCTAGCGCCAGAATCAATCATAGCATTGTGCAATAACTTCTTTCCTATAATAAGAGTCAGGAAAAAGGGTTGGGGTTTTAACTTATCTCTAACCTCAATAGGGGATGCCTTTGTATTTTTTGTAAAGACTTTAGTCGGCGGTATTTGATTAACAACCTCTACACTAGAAAACAACTCTGTTGGTGTTGTGTTGAACTCTTCTTGAAGCACCTTTTGTAATAGCATCTTTTGCTCTGGGATAGCTAGAATGTCCCATAGAGACACATTAGTGGATGACTTCTTCAATTGTTTTACCACATTAAAAGGTGACAACCTCAGAGGTTTTTACTCCTTGGTTCTTGTTGTAATAATTGCCTTCTATGGTTGAGATGGTGGTGGGATGATAGAAGTGCTAAGAATCTGATCGAAAGCGCCTTTGAATTGTGGGCTGGTCAGATGCAGAACAACTGAATCGCTGGAAAATATTCTCTTTGAGTGTGTGTTATAATCAGATTGCACCTGTATTGTTTTAGATATGAACGTATCATTAGCAAACACTATTTCTTATTCCTCCATCAAGAAAAAAAGCACGTGATCAGGAGAAATATCAGATTCTTTTTCTAAAGACATTCCTTGCATTTATGCAATAAGAACCGCACTCTCCATTTGTCATGAGGCATATATATAACTTCCATGATCTATTGTCGTGCCTTGGTTGCGTTGCTCCACCACCATGTGTTGCAAGTTTCCATGCAGATAGTTTCAAGGCATATGCACATCACTACAAGGGAAGCACCATAGATTGATATCATCGATAAGGTTGTTCTACCCTATAGTTAATTCCCTACTCAAGCTTGGTGATGCACTCGTCAGTGGAGTAGGCACCAACACCATTTGTTTTGTGGTCAAAGCTGGTGGATTAGTGTGAGGCGTGTCTTGGTACTGATTCTGCTGATATGAGGACCGCCCGCCTTGATAGTTTTGATATGCAAGCTTTGGCAGTGTTGATTGGTTCCACTTAAGAGTGGTTATATCATTTGCCATGGTTCGCAACATCTCTTTGAGGTTGCTCATTTCATCCTTGGAAGAACCTGATGTAGAGGCTACATTTTGTGGGGCTGCCGCATATGTGTACATCGATTGGGCAGTTGCAGGTGTGCTAGTTGATGCAACTTCTTGCACGGGGATCGATATTTGAGGAAATATTGACATAATAGGTCGAGGAGGCAATTTTTCACAATCTATTAAATGATTCTCGGCTTTGACAATGACACTGTAAGCATCTGGTAGAGTAGCTCCTCCTAAAGACTTGATCATCACGGAAATGTTAGAATTGATGGACTTTAGATAAAATATGAATGCTAACTCAAAAGTCAGGCGTATAGTAATAGGAATCATCTTCCAATTTGTGTGAAATCGGGCATTAAAGTCCATCAGAGCCTCTTGGGGGGCTTGTTTTATGATAGATATTTGATAATACAGTGAAGAAGGATCTCCGTCATTTGAGAACCTCTCATAGAATGGATCTTCGAGCTTGTCCCAGGTATGAATAGTACTAGGTGACAGTGTTCGGTACCAATCCAGTGCCTTTAAAAGATGTGGCAAGAAGCCTTAGAGCTACATTATGCACTATAATCCCATGTACCAAACACATGTCCTCCACATCTTGCAAATGTTCTACTGGTGTTCTTGAGCCATCTCCGGTAAACTTGGGTATAGCTTTCATGGCTGAAACTAGGATGGCATCCCAGATAGCAGGTGCTATTGGGGTTGCTAAGGGACTTCCATCATCCCATGCCACATAATTCATGTTGGTGGTCGACAACATGGTGAGAGGAATAGGTGGTGGAAATGGAATAGTTACAAACTAATTTGCGAATCACATTGTTCCTAGTGGAGGTACTAGTAAACTGGGGTTGCCTGCAGTTTGGGATCTAGTTACAAGCCGATGGCTCATACACCCTTCTAAAACACAAATTCATTTAAGCTCGGTCCCACTTGGTGTGCCAAAAAAAGAACAAATTGTTGACACCAAAATTTGATGAGGTAACAATGTCTTATGGGAAACTCAATTTATGGGGGACCTTTTGTGCTAAACTGAGTGACCTCTAGGTTTTTAGAGAAGCCTACTTCTATAATGGGGGTTTGGAAAGGGAAAAGGAAATAGATATAATAAAATAAAGTCTAACCTAAGAAGATGCACCAAGACTTAATGATAGGCATGATAAATCATAGATCTAAGGGCCTTAATGTTGTTTGTAGTGTTCTAGAAAATTAGAAACCAAAAATTACAACATAGACAATCCATTCATTGACATAAAATAATATTTCATACATCCCTACTACCAGGAAGAGTCATTAGAAATGATCTAGTTAATAAAAGTTGCATTCAACATATATAGAAGTTCTCAAATGAAATGTATAGATAATAAAAGACACAGTTTATAGTTTGATTAAATAGCATGAAAAAACATAGAAAGGATGAACAATTGGCACAGTCTGAGAGTCTTTGCAATAAAATAAAACAACAAAAAAGGCCTAGCATCTTTAATCGAAAACTAGTGTTTCTCACAAATTTCGAACCCTTTTCTCACAACAAAGAAAAGAATATATAGTAGGAAAAACCCCCACCACTTCGGAGAGTAGCAACATAAAATATTTTGCAATCCCCTGCCAATGATGCAATAATCAAAATATTCCCAAAGTTGTTGCAACAAAATTGATCTAGAACCAAGCATCTAGTCACTCAAGGCATAGGTGAATCCTTTGCAAATGATGACGGTGGTCATGGTAAGTCCTAATCAGACAAGTGTCACCATCTTGTGTGAATGATTATGACATGCAATGGCCAATAGCATCATTAGGCTCGTCTAGTCTATTGCCCAAATATGAGATCCGCTGGCTAGGCATGTGGCAGCCTTTCGCTTCCTGTATGAACCTCTCTCTTTCACCGCTGAGGACTTATGTTAATGCTACATGTGTCAAATGGGAGGAGCACTTCATCAATAATGGAGGGAACGATCACTAGCTAGGCGTAAAAGAGACACGTGGTAGCATTTCATTGCCCGCAGTTGTTACTTCATCTCTATGCTGAAATATTTGTGAATAGCAGACACGTAGCAAGAGTACACCGTAGATAGCAACTATAGGGCCCGCCAAAACCTTTTGGTAATGAGGGCTTCTTGGCACTCGAGTGGAGCTCAATGAGGCAGCAAGAAATCATGATCAAAATTATTCCACATCTGCGACATGTGGAAGCATAGTAGATTTTCCTAGGATGTGAAAGGAATGCAGAGACTCAGGGTTGCGAGGAGTAGACACATGGAGTGGGAGAGAAAAACCTAGATAAAATTCCAAGTTGACTACTTGCGATGCACGAGCCGATGCATAGAAGAAAATACACCTGAAGGGAGCTAGTTAAATATTTATTAATAGTGACTACACACTCCCTTGTGTATATCAATTAGCAGATCTTCTACTTGGTCACAATCCACACATCTAAGAAGCCCACACTCTGGGCTTCTCCACCAGAGTTCACCATCAATTATAACATAACTAATTGACCAAAACTTTAAAGTTCTTCTTTCATTATTAGGCATTTCATCAGGGAATTGCATGGTCTACAACTATTCAACTATCCTTCGGTACCAGCCACATGTGTGCATATCACAAATGGGAGTAATTTTTTCATGCTCAAATTCATTAATTTGGTTGTCCTCCAAATTAGATTCAACCATGAGTTTGGCTAAACCATGGCCTCTTACCAGCTTTGTAATTTGAATATCTATGTTGAAATCTTGGATTTTGTTAATCCACCTACATCTACTACCTGTAGTTTCTTGTTGAGTAAAAATGTCCTTAACTACTGCACTTGGAATGTAAGCCACCATAGTTGCACCAGTCAGATATGTTCTAAAAATTTTAATAGCCTTAACTAAGGAATAAGCTTGCTTCTCAGTGGTTTCATACTTGAGCTCAGCTACTTGTAAATATTTGCTAAAAAAGGAAATTGGTTGCTCAAAACAGTCCTCATTTTTCTGTAACAACACTCCTACTATAGTATTGTTGATGGTGTTTTCTGCACAGTAACAACTCAGGCAGAATACAATATCCTATCTCTCTTGAAAGGTAATCTTCAACAATAAATTACTGAAAATCACCCCAAGGTCTCTCGGGTGTTAGATCATAACAATGCATAAAACAACTCAGATAAAATGTGAAATGCTGGTAATCACAATCGGACCTTACTACAAGCAAACTGTATCTTTCAGTTTATCAGATTTGACAATATGATGATCTTTAATCCTAAATTTAACCAAATGATAAAGAAATAGCAAAAGATAAGGATGCGAGGATATAATCGAATCTAAACTACTCCTAGAATGAATAATGCAAACAATAGATATTTGGAATGGACCTATCTCAAATAACCAGTTCCTGATCGACCCACAATGCAATCTTACAAGAACGGTGCAATCTTCTGAGGTATTTAAATTTTCAAATCATAGACTTGCATCTACAATCGAACTTAAGCACATCAAATATATATGGTCTAGGTTGACTTCACCAGCCTACTACAATCAGATAGTTACTGGGAGTATAGACCAGAGATAGCTACAAACATTCCAAATATGAAATCATAAACATCATTCATCCAACTGAAACTAATCTATTTCTGAATATTAAACCCTAAATCTTCAAGCAATTTAAAAGATGAAATAACAAGAAATCCACGTGTGATGAAGGCTGTGATTCTACCAGAAACCACACAATGTTCCAATTGTATTAATCACCAAATTTAAGTCAATTCAATCAAGCCTGACACAAGACGGTTTCAAGAAAGTATCATAGCCCTAACTATTGCCTTTGCTTTATCTCTATTACTACTGCCAACCACGTTCAACCTCACAATGAGTGTGAATGCCCATTAGTAGCAAATTTGGAAACACAATGGCCCAAATGCAAACATTTTACAAATAAAAAATTGCTGCAAAATGGCCAAGGAAATGTAAAACTAAGGCACACATTTAATGCGATCATCCAAGTCGCCAAGGCACGGGGCCTCAAGGAAAGTCCCATTCACGCATGCCCTATGGTAATAGGGAAGCACAAATCTCGAAAAGAGCATTAACTGCCACTCCCTTTGTCTTTCTCCTGCACTGACGTCCCTTGGACCTTCGAGAATATTCTATCCAACTCAGTAATAGGTGGCAATGGTAAGACCCTGAGTCGGCATTTAATAGAATCTATTCCCTCCTTGGACCGCTCAACAATTTCATTCCAGTCCTCTCTGTGGGCCATGTACCTGTCTATCACCGCCAAGTATGCAGCCGCATCATCAAGTAAGTGGCCGGTGACAGCTCCATCAGAATCTGGGGCATAAATCTCATGCCACCACTCCTTCAATTTCTCGAGGCTCAAATATTTGGGGGCTATCTTCTTCCTCCCTGTCATCACCTCAAAGAAGGCAATGCATCCGTCATAAACTGCCGTAAGGTCGCCATCAATGGACTTCCTTCGTTTTTGTATCTTCTTCAGATCCCCTACTTGACCTGCAATGCCTCAAACCACTCCACTGCAGCAGAGCGTGATGGAGGAACAATCAACCAACACAAAACTAAATATTTAGCACAACGTCCATAGGGTCAACTCTATGGCTTTCCAATTCACAACTGAGCAACTAAAAGACCAATCCTTCAATGACAACTATAAGAATACCCACTGATCATCCAAATAGCATCCATATTGCATCAAAAAGACATTTCCAAGCTTACAAGTCAGGTTCATTTGTCAAAACATATAAAACCATTAAGTCACAGTGACCAAGGGCTAGTAGAATTAGCCCACTTTTACAAACAAAGTGTCTTTTAAATTTATCTTCACCTCACCAACTCTTGGACAGTCACAAATTGTGGCACAAATCAAAGGAATCTCTAGTTAGAACCTCCATACTACCCTTCTAAACTGTTGTTCCATAAAACCCTCCTTTTCCTTCCTAAAACCTAGGGCTTATTGTATTTCCTATACCCAAATCACTAGTAAACCCAAAACCACTTGAATCCTTCTAATTTCAGCCTGAATATGCTCAAAACACCCTTACATTTCACTGCCCTCACGTTTTGTATAGGGTTCCTTTGTAAACCACCTAATTTCCCCCTCTTTTCATCCCTTCACCATAGGGTTTCTAACTTATATTTACTCCAGGTATTTCCCAACCTCTCAAATCATCAAAACACATCTAAATATATCCAAAAACACTGAAACCAACAACTTTTAACCTATTCTTCTTACACAACTCAAAAACCCTACCTTAACCATGCTTAAAGGGCATAAAATTTTGTCTTTTGCATTGGGGCAGCGTTCTCAGGACCCTCAAAACTCTTATTCAATGCATGAATACATTCCTATACCTATTATTAGTCTTATCAGGTCCATTCCACCAAGAAACAGTAACTACAGAAAGGTGGAAAGGCCTATTCACTCATTTTTGTGGCTCCAACCCTCTACCCTGTTTCCTGTCCAGTTTTTCAATTTCACTCAATAAATTGTTTGAAATGCAAGTTTAGCCTTCAAGAATCAATTCAAAACACAGTAAAAACAATTCTAAATCAAAATCCAATCATTCATGATCAGTTCTTGCTATACGGATCCGTACACAACCAAGAGAATGAGAAAAAAACCAAAAAATTACTGGAAAACAACACTTTTTATTAATTTTCTCTTTTCAAAATGCTTTCATCCCCCTTTCTCGAGCCTTCAAGAGGAAATATAAACATTCTTCAATCCAAAACTACCAAGAAAACACCTATAACTGACCACAAGATTACCTTAACCCTTACATTGCTTAATTTTGCCTTTTTTGACAACTTGTTAGCAACAAACACAACATTATGTAACCTTGTGCACTTTTTTGAAACAACTAATCTTAAAAACCCCAATTACATGACAAAATAGTCTCAAGTACCTCATTTAGAACTAATTTACTCAAATGCCCCTAATTTCCAGACCAACCCACACTAAAATGGATTTTTATAATAATGTGTTTTAGGTGCTCCTGCACCACACGGTTCATCTAGCCTGGAGGAAGGAAGGATTCCATCCTTAGCCATTTCATCCTTGCCATATCCCAGAATAGTCTTCGATTTCTACAGCAGAAGGTCTATGTTATCTTTATCCTGAGACAAGATGTGCTCTAACAGTTCTTTTCCCCAGACTGCATCCTTCCCCACAGACAAGATCCCTTTGATAGCATCATCTCCTTTCATCTGGACATCCATCAGCCAATCAATAGCAGCTCGAGCGGAGGCCTTCATCTTTTCAATCCCGGAGATTGTCTCCTTAGGCAGAAAACCTAGAGTAGTAGAGGAAGAGGGGTGGAGAGACTGCAGAGGCTTCATCACCTCTTCCAAACTCTTCCTCAATCTTTCATTCTCCCTTTTCAACTCTCGTTTGGACTGAGTCTCCTTTTTTAATCTATCAACAATGACGGCACTAGACCCCTCAAACTCCTCAATATCCTGCTCTAGGGAGGCCGGCCCAAGGTTAATAGTTTGGACATTATAGTCCTGGCCTGTAACATCATCTCTTGTTTTATCCGCGGCAGGGGTAGCAATGTGAACTACCCTATTATTCGTTTCATCCCTTTCCACCCGGGAAATCACCTTAGCGGCTTTCTTCTTCTTCCCTTTGCCAATCTGAGACAGCGTTTCATCCCAGTCTAATGGAGTGTCCTCAACAATCACCTATTTCTTCCTGGCAAGCTCCTTCTCCAACCAGTCCGGAGCTACAGGGTCAGTCTGGATTCCCTCTGTTCTTGTTTCTCCCAGATCTTCTGTCACTTTCTCTTCCTCTGTGGCTGTCACCTTGACCTCCTCAGTTGTTACTTTGTCATCTTCTTTCTCTGGAATCTACTTGGCTTGGTCAACCTCCTCAAGTCCTAATTCTGGAAGCACCGGTGATGGAGTCCTAGCAAGGATGCTTTCCTCCGGCTCAGGTGATCCGCGACCTCTATCACTCTCCGAGGAATCCTCGTATTGCACCAGCGGAGAAGTGTGTCTCTCTTCTGCTTCTACCTCAAGCCCAGCCGCTTCACTAAATAGTGTTCCTTCCTTGAACGGTTCTACCTCCCCACCAACTTCTTGCTCATCCGGATTCTCCAGTCCAAGTGCACTTGGCAAAGGAGAAACAAACTTTGGTGGCTCTTCAACTAGTAGCATTAGGGAGGAATCTTTCGGTTGTGCAGCATCCTTGGGAGAAGGAGTTCTTCATTTCTTGGTATAGACCTTTGTTTTCTCACCCCCTGAACTCTCCACATCCACAATTGGAGGTTCATCTTCCGAAGCAGTCTGATCTTTCTTCTTCGCCATCCTTGTAGTTCTTGTCTTCTTAGGTGGTGGAGGAGCATCCTCCTCTTCAGCCTTCTCCATTTCCTCCTCATCAGAGGACTTGCTGATTGTCAGGGTCTTCCACCTGCACTTGCCTATTGGTTTCCTCTTCATTACAGGTTCAGCTCCCTTAGGACCTCTGACTTTAATCCTGAAGGGTGACGTTTTTGCTAATTTTCCTTTGGGGTCTTCTTCCCCGAATTCTTCAGAAGTCAACATGGGGTTGAGATTTCCCATCAGTTCAAAGGTGCAAGCTACCTTTGCATTCTCCAACTCCCAGATTTTATGCTTTACCCATGAAAGGGTGAATTTCATCACAGAAGCCATCAGATCTTCTAACTCTGTCACCTCGGCCTCATTCCAATCGATATCACTGACTGACCTGTCCTTTATAGCCTCATAAACATGGTCTTGAACCAATTTCCCGTCATCATCAAGCTGATCTGGAATTAGCTTAAAATTATATTGTCTAATTGCCTCCACAGGCAGCCTAGAATATCTTTTCTTCCTTGCATCGAGGTCATCCTTGATATTGACCCAGTAGTCTTCTAAGTCCTCCTTGTGCCTATATTCCCAGGTAGCCTTCTTTTGGGCCTCTCTAGTTACATCAAAATTCATTCTTTTCGAATGGAAGGAGAATCCATAGGCCGCCAGCTCCTCCCCTACGGTGTGAGCTGATTGGATGGATGGGAAAATCTCTCCTACGCCAATCCCAAGAGGGAAGTCTCCTCCAAAACCAGTCTTTTGCTTTTCCCTCTTCACCACTGCATCAAAGTCACAGATTTTTCGTACAACTTCCAGCAGCACAATATGGTTAGTGGGATACCGAGGCAACCTGTAAGGGGCAACTGGGCATCCATCAATCCGGAGGTAAGTGAATGTAGGGAACTGGATAAACTATGCTCCGTAGTTCTTGATTAGTCCTTTTGCTCCATCGAATAATCTGATATGCTCTGCATTCTGAAGTGTCCAGGTAATATGCATTGTGAATGCATCATTTGCCCTCCTATAATCTTTATGTCCCAGATGCAACTCTGGATAAACCTCATAAATGATATTATGTCCAATTGCTCCCCTCAGACTCAGGCCCTTGTATGGGTAGGAGATGGCCAACACATACACAACATATGAAGACATCGTGAATTTCTTCGCCTCCAAAACATTCCTCAACTGTCTGTCAATCTCAGCGCTTATGAGCCCTGCCCAGTGATAGTTCATGCCTTGACTCATCTTGGTGATCACATGGACCATCCAACTCTCTAACACTCCTACACTTCTCAATCCTGCCACCCTACTCAGCAATGTAATGGCATCATAGACATCTGACCTGAATTTTACCTTGTGCAGCTGTTTAGGCAACTTTGAATGGTGAGATTTTGGCTTCTCCAGCCATGAGTTGATCATCTGCTGAGCCTTGACTGGCTCATTCTCATAATAAGTCCTGGCAGTGTCAATATTCAATGCACAGACCGAAGGAAGATCCGGCATGCTGAAGGCTCGTGCAATGGAGGCCGGACTGAAGTTCACCAAGACCCTTCCTTCAGTGCTGACCACCATCTGTGTATCAAAGTCATACTGTCTAGCAAATTCTAAGATTAGCTCATAACACTGAACCGCTGGAGGGAAACCCGCCACATGCACTAATCCAGAGTTCATCATTCCTCATCTCAAAGCTGATAGATCCTTCTCAGCCGTTCTCTGTTTGAACTCCTCATATCGCCATGCACCAACATTAGTGTCAGATACATCAGCCCACACAGAAGATATTTTACTTTCTGGGAGCTGGTTCTTCATATCTAGTCTCAATCATTCTGTCTCGGAAATGGATGATGCCCTTGTACCACCCTTAGGCTTCCCAGCAGCCGCCTTGCTTGATTTGGCCTGTACAACCAAAACCATCATTAGAATTCAATTATTGCTCATATTCCAATCCGACGGATTAGCATAAATCATATAAATCAATCAAAATCCATTACCAAATGCTAATCCTTCGAGATCTGAAGAAATCAGATAATCCAAGAAAATCACGCAAACTGAGAAAATACCGTCGGGGCGAAATTTCAGAAAAAACTGACCCAAACGGATTCCTACTGCCAAAGCATCATTAGTCAAATAAATCATTAGTGCAGATGAAAAAACAAAGGATAATCATTGAATTCACTCATTGGCAACAATAAATAATCACTAGACAATCGTTCCACTAATCCTATCATCAAAATATCAAAAAGAACACAGCCGGACAGGAAATCCAAAAAAATCCGGATGGAACGGATTTTTGCGGACAGCTTAAAATGCACCGGAAATAACCCTAGCCCACGGAATAAGCCCAAACCGGGAAAATACGGAAGCGAGGAAATTCCGCGACGACCTTGGAAACCCAAAAAATGACAAAACGCGAATCAAAACCCAAACGACCACAGGATTCTCCACCTGAGCTCGAATGATCTCAAAATCGACGATAAGTAACAAAACTCAGGACGCAAAGGATTTAGACTTTTCAAAAGCATGCAAAGGATGAATCCCCATATCAAAATAACGATGCCCTAATCGAATAATCAAATTTCTGCCATTAAAACCAGAGTGAGCTTTAGGGCTTTAAAATATTAGCTAACTTACCTGAAGCACTCGAATCCTCACAGGACAGGGAAGCCAACATGATATAGGGACAAAATCACTCAAAACACAGTAAAACCCCCGTTCTGTGCCGAACACCAAGGGAAACCCTAATTTCGCATAATAACACATTTCATGCCCAAAACAAGCGAGCAATCCGACCCAGACTCCCGTCTAAAGGATATATACGCAATCTTATGGATAAATAGAGCTCATAGGACACGGGAATAGGGTTTCATCATACAAACGGGTCAAACCCCGACTCTATAAATATGAAATCGTAATCAATCAAGGGCCGACCCAAATCAAATAATACCCAATGCAAAACCCTCAATCACCATGCAAGCCAAACGAGAGGGTGACGACTACATACCATGGATCAAAACGGAAAAAACTTGAGCTTGAAAAGGTGACCTTCGCAGTAAACACGTCCAAGCAGTGAAAACACCAACACCGGCACTCAAGCAATCCTCACGCAAACAAATGAAGATCAATCCGCAAAGCTCAGATAGAAATTCAAAATCGCCAGTGCAAGACAAGGGAGCAATGAAGTTAGAATAGCACTGAAAATGCCCTAAATCCGCCCTTATACCCACCTGAGCAAAGGTACCTCAACCATTAATATGCGATAAGACACTTCTGACAAGTCCGGAAACCCGAGCCCCAAGCAGAATTTCGGAAAATCCCAGAATGCGCGGAAACACAGATTTCGCGAAAATGCAGAAACCGGGGAAATGAGGAAGGCCAAGATTTTGGCAAAATCTGGGAAAATCCGCCTAGACTGGAAAATCCCGAAGTAAGGCAGAAACCCATAATCGGAGAATCCTTCCAGAAACGGACAAGGAACCAGGGCCCGGGAAAATCCGCCAGAGCTGGAAAATCCTGGATCAAGGTGAAAACCCGGACTTGGCCAAAAACTCATTCTCAATCAATTCAAACCTCAAGGTAGGGCCAAAGCCAACAAGATCAACATGTCAAGACCCTAGAATGATAAATCCAATAGAACCAAAGGTCAAAGACACAAAAAAGAGGGTCCCCACTCCAAGTGGGGCGTGTGTGCAAAAACTGCACAACAAATGGCGACTCTGCTGGGGAAATGCTCTTGAGCATTTCGATGACAAACTGGAATCAAGAACCCAAAACTTAGGATTTCAACTCAGATACCCAGCCACCACCCCAAGGTAAAACAAAGAAGCTCCCAGTCATTCAGACATTCCTATACCAGGGTCTAAGTGTGTGCACATGCGTTTATTACCTACCCTCAGTTGCAAGAAGAACCAGACATGGTATTAACAGGCTACGTAAAGATTCTTACTCTAAAAGTAACCTGGATAGAGCCTCGCTGCCAGTCAGGCATCCATAGCCCCGATGAGGTTATCGTTGTGGTCCTCCTGAACATAGCTCTACTGCCAGTCAGACGTCTATAGCCCCGGTAGAGATATTCAGATCCCCCTGATAAGTTGAATTCAAATTTCTTGTCTTTCATATATATTCTTTTTTTTTTTAATTAATTTTTTTTTTTTGCTAATATTTCTTTTCTTTTACTCACTTCATTTAACCTGTGAACAGTAAAGTCCACACTCAGGGCTGAGAACCACAGTGGCACTAAAGCAGAAAAGAATTTTTCACCTGTCCAGACCTTATAAGGACCTTTCACAACTTCAGGTATATTAAGGATTAAAGGTATAAGACCCCATTATATTCCTGTTCAGACTAACTAGAAACCCTTTGTCTCAACCTAAGGATAAATGACATAGGTTAAAGAATTCATACCATGGTATTCTGGAAATATGAGCAAAGTTTGTAAGGGAAATACAAAGAACATTAGACCTGCTTTGTCACTGTTACCATACAGATGCACCCACAATCCCCAAAAGAGAAAGGACCAAAAGCAAGAGCAACACAAAACAAAACAAAAAAACCAAGACAAACCTACTCTAACCAAACAAAACCAGCAAAACAAGAAAGGGGAACCTACCCTAACCAAAACAAGCAAACAAATAACAAAGCAACCTAAACTAACTATTTACAAAGCAAGGAGCTGAAAACAGCCCAAGACTGGAAATAATGTTTCAGATATTGCCCATTGACAGGCAGTGGTATTTCCTCTCCCGTGAGAGTCCTCAGACAGAAGGCATTATCTCCCAATATTTCGGCAATCTGGTAAGGACTCAGCCACAACTTATCGAATTTTCCATGGCTCCCTTTTTGATCATGAGGCTTATCCCAGTACAAGACCAGGTCAGAAATCCTAAAAGCCTTAACTTTTTCTCTCTTGTCAAACCATCTCTTAACTACCCCCTGGTGTTTGGCAAACTTTTCAAGGGCGTTGTCTCGTTTTTCCTCAAGGTTCAATAATTCTGTCAGCCTGGCCTCCCTTCTATCCCCTTCATCATAAAACTGATTTATAAACTGCAGAGTTGGGATCTTGAGTTGGATAGGGAAAACTGGTTCCAGACCGTACACTAAATGATAAGGAGATGTACCAATGGAGGACTTAACTCTGGTACGATCTGCCCAAAGAGCAAACCGAAGCTGGGTGTGCCAGTCTTTTGGGTTCCTCTCTAACAGCTTTCGGATGAAAGTTAATAGGTTCTTGTTAGAGGATTCAGCTAGACCATTCCCTTGGGGATAATAATTAGATGCAAACTTGACCATAATGCCATGATCAAAGGCCCAGTTTGAGAATTTCAAAGATGCAAAGGTAGGACCATTATCACACACAACAGCAATAGGACATCCAAACCGATTGAGAATGGCAGATTCTAAAAAATCAATTACTACCTCTGATGTGCATTGCCTACAAGCAAAAGCTTCAGTCCATCTCGTAAAGTAATCAGTTATGGTGAGGATGTACCTGTGTCCTACAGAGGATGGTGGATTGATGGGACCTATGAAGTCCATACCCCATTGAGCAAAAAGTTTTACCTCAGTGACCGGTTGGAGTGGGAGTGCTGCACACCTTTCTCTTGTTGCTGCAGTCTGGCAAGTGTGACAGGTCCATACATGTTGATGAACATCCTTGAACAATGTAGGCCAGTAGTACCCTGCTCTCAAAATATGATTCGCAGTAGCAATCGCAGAACCATGACCAGTACCATATTTCTCATGAAATTCACTCATTACCCTTTCAGCTTCCTATTTTCCAAGGCACCTCAAATAAATACCTTCATGATTCTTCTTGTATAGGACAGCTCCTTTCAGCATGAAGCCGTCACTTTTCAGCCTTAAGGCTCGCCTCTGTACTGTATTAAGGTGTGCTGGAGGTCGTTGATTCAGCAGATAATAGGCTATATCATCATACCAGCCCTCTGGGGAAACCTCTTCAACATCATAGTTATGAACAGACAATTCAGGGCCTATCTCTGCCATGGTCTGGGTAAGTCCTTGTCCTCTTACCAACTTCATCGGCTGGATCTCAATGTCATACTCCTGAAGCATGGTCACCCATTTAGCTCTGCGCTCCCCTAACTCGTTCTGCATCAGCAACAACTTAACTGCAGAATCGGGAACAATTGCAAACACCTTATTTTTGAGGATATAATGCCTAAATTTCTTCACTGCTCGAATAAGGGCATATGCTTGCTTCTCCACACTTGGGTATTTCAACTCAACATCCTTTAATGGTGCACTCATAAAAGCGATGGGATGCTCATTCCCCTCATCAGACTTTTGTGTTAGCATTCCAACACACGAATGGTCGGAAGCGAAGGAATAGATATAAAAGGGCTTATTGTAGTTAGGACTTACCAACATTGGAGCGTCGACAATGGCCTTCTTAATCTCTGCAAAGGCCTTATTTGCTTCTGTAGTCCATTCAACCTTGGCATCTTGTTTCAACATGGCATTTAATGGCTTCACAATTTCAGCGAATCCCGTAATGAATTTTTTGACAAAGTTAATCTTACCAAAGAAGGACTCCATCTCTTTTTTGCTGGCAGGTGGTTGAATTTTCAGGATGGCTTCCACCCTCTCTGGATCTATAGCAATTCCTTTCTCTGATATCACATGCCCCAATAGCTTGCCTTCTGTAACTCCGAAGATACACTTCTTAGGGTTCAAGGATATGCCGAATTCTCTGCATTTCTGGAACACTTTATACAGATCTGAGATATGATCACCTCTGTTCTTGGAGAAAATAGTCAAATCATCCATGTAAATGATGATACACTTGCCTATGATGTCCTTGAAGGCAATATCCATGGCTCGTTGGAACGTGGCACCTACGTTAATAAGCCCAAATGGCATCCTCCTATAGGCAAAGGTTCCCCACTTAGTTGTAAAGGCAGTCTTGTGTCTATCCTCGTACTGGACCATCACTTGATTATACCCTGAATAACCGTCCAGAAAGGACATCATCTGCGATCCATTGACCACTTGTAACACTTCATCCAAAGAGGGAACTGGGTAGTTATCTTTTTCTGATGATCTGTTCAGATTTCTGAAGTCAACAGAGAGCCTTATTTCACCATTCTTCTTTCCTACTGGAACCAGATTGGCCACCCACGTTGAATGCCTGACAGGAAATATGATTCTGGCAGACAGCAATTTCTGGACTTCTTTCTGTATTAGTGGTTCCAGTAATGCATTGATAGGTCTCTGTCTCTGTCTGAAAGGCTTGGCATCCGGCTTCAAGGGTATAGTATGAGTTATGATGGATGTATCGTAAGTCTTTAGGTCTTCATAACTCCAGGCTACTATATCTGGAAAATCATGCAGGGTTCTGATTATACCCTGTCTTTCTTCAGGAGTGCATACCTTGCCGATGAAAATATTCTTAATATTGTCCTCAGTCCCCACATTGTGAGGGTCACACTGTCCACTAATTGACTCCTTCTTGGAGTCTCGCTCTTGGTCTCTAATCTTGTCCATGTCGAAAATTCTCTCTAACTATACCATTCCCCTTGGAATAGTGTTGGACTTCAAATTCAGCACACCCTCTAGATCCAATTTTGCTTCCTGAGGTTCTGTTTCATCAATGATTTGTGAAGCAAAGACATCTGTATTTGTAATATAGTCCAGGATGTGTTTATCATCCTTAAACACCTAAAAATTAGTCACATTATCTGGGACTGATGGCACAGGAGTTAATTCAACAGTAAACTTCTTTAGTCCTGACAGAAACAGAGGCTAGAGAGTACTGGCTGCTTGAGCCAGAGAATCGACAGTTTGATTCTTTTTCCGTGGGATCAGTTGGATATTAAAAGCATCAAATCCCTCAATGAGGTCCCACACTCTATGCCTATAGTTGGTCATTCTCCTATCATGACATGAATACTGCTTTTTTACTTGTTTGACTACTAATTCTGAATCTCCAAAAACTTGTAGAATCTTGACATTTTTCTTGAGTGTCATAAGGAGCCCATGAATTAAAGCTTCATACTCAGCTACATTATTGGTGCAATGAAATTGGAGCCTATGAGCTAAAAATTTTTTTTTACCTTTCGGACTGATCAGCTCAAACCTTGCTCCAGCTCCATGCTTGGATTTGGATCCATCGAATTTGAGAGTCCAGCATTCTGCAGTGGTATTTTTCTTCATTCTGTCTTTTGGTTTATTAGTATTAGAGGCTGCCTCAGTCACCACAGGTTTCTGGCTTTCACACTCTTCTTGGACATTCTGCTCATCTGCCTTAGCCGCCTGAGCTGGATTCATGCATTTTTGTACTTGTTTTACTACTGTCTAACATAGACAACATTCCAACTCTGAGTGAGAAGCATTGTGGACTCTACACCAATTTGGTAAGAGTAACTCCTTAAAGCTTTTCCTCTTTCCCAGGTGAGTCTGGTTCTCCATACATTACCTAATGAATTCTTGGAAATCGTTCAATAAGCTAATCTGTTTGTCTTCAGGTTCTTCCTCTTTTTCGACTAATTTTGTCAGAACCTCAACATGACTGGACCCTGTCTCAACATCCATAGGCATCGAGTGTAGCATCAACACATCTTCTACGTCTAATTCTTCATATTGAGCCGATAGCAGGTAATTTCCCATTCCAACCTCTGATATTAGTACTTCTGTTGAAGTCTTTTGGTATTCAGTAATCATGTACTTCATTCGGGGTTCTCTCTCAATCCTGATTTGATTAGGCACTTTCCATGTAGTCACACGTGAAGTGGACGTGATGCCATCCATCTCGTGCCTCCTTGGTGAACCCTCTCTTCCCAGAATCAAACCATGTCAGAATATCGCTACTTGGATATTAATAACTGTCAATCCTTGGATCGCAGGCTATCTCGTATCCTGATCATGTTAAGTTCTCCCACTACACTCACTTCACAGCCTGCCCAACTGAAAATCTTCTTCCGGGAATCAAAGAAAAATCTGTGAGCCTACAAACTCCAAGAGGCATCACGTTGGTGGAAGCAACTGCATCTAACAAGCAATGAAGGTTCCACCAAGATTCGCATCGATGGTAAATGGTGGAGTTTCTGTCTTTCCTTGAAACAAGGTGGGCTGAGTGTCCACCTGGGCCACTTGAGTCCTATCCTTTTCTTTTCCCTTATCTCCAGGGGGTGGGTTAGTCCGATTCTATGTTTGGTTTTGTGTGTTCACAGACTGAAAACTGGAAGTCTGGCCGACATATTCACTAGAAGACTTATCCTATAACTTTGAATTTGCATCATAGGTACCTAAGACAGCCTTCCTAATTGCAGGGAACCTTAACAACTCAAATGCATAAAGATTTACCTTTAGTTTCTTGAATTCCTCTGCTACATATGAAGCCATCTGCTCCTCACTCATATCAGTAGAGACTTCCTTAGATGGTTCCTCCACCTTATCCTTGCTAGCTTGAATAGCCTTTTCCTTCTGTGGTTCAGTTTGAGCCTGTCTGTCCTTCGAAAAGTACTGCTTGGAGACATGTGGATAGGATGGATTGTTACTATCATTAGGATCTGGAGGGGTACTGAAGTTGTTGGGAGGAATGGAGGTGGTGAAAGGTCCTCCAGGCTGTGGACGTCTATGAGGCATATCCCTCAATCCTTGTCTCTGAAACATCTGAACTTCTTCAACATAAGCTCCCTCCTGATCGAGGGGGCCATTGTCATTCATTTCTTCATTGAATAGCCGAGCATCCTCATCTCCATTATAAATCTAATCTGTCTCGACTTCCTAGGAATCAGGTTCTTCTGGTACATTTTCCTGTCTGGCTGGAAAAGGAGCATGATTCAACACCAGCACAGGAGAATCATAGGAATTAGAAGGAACCATCTCCTGTCCATTAACATTATTCTCTACCTCATATTGAAAAATGGAGGCAGCAGTTTGGAACTCTGGACATTCCAATTCCGAATGCTGGCTCGTTTTGTGGAGTCTGCACCACCCTGATAAGGCCGCTTCAGCCAGGTACACACCAGTAGGAGGTTTGTCTTGACTGACTAGTTGGTTTGCAGACTGATTAACAATCTGATTAGCAGGCTGATCCAATGGGGTAGGGACTCCTCCATTATTGGGCCCTGTGTTCTAAGTTCTATTATGTCCTTGTGGCGGCCTTCTATCAAATCCTGATCCACTTCCTTGGCCTCTATCAAAATTCTGCCTCCTTTCATTATTGAAACCTCTGTCATTGTTGTAACCCCTATCCTAGTTATATCCCCTATCATTATAGAACCCTCTGTCATTACGCTGTCCCTTGTCAAAATTTTGTCCTTGTGAAAACTCTCTGTTCTGATTAGATTGCATTCCCTTCTGGGCAACTTGTAGTTGACTGTTCTGATTTCTCAAGTAAGTCACCTCTAGATTTAACTTCTTTATTTGCTCAGCCATTTCATCAATCCTCTCCCTATTGGGATCTTGGTAAGGGATCTGGTTCGGGCTATTCTGAGGAGGGACAGGCATTGTGGTGGATCCCAAGGACTGATGCAACACCTCAGAATTCTGCAGATAAGTAGGGAAGCTATTCTGCTATGGCTGATACATGGGTTGGTTGACTTGTTGTTGAGGGTTGTTTGTCATAGGAGAGATCTGGTTCATGGGATGACCAGGGTGTGGTACCATAGGTAATTGGGGAACTGGGTTCATAATTGGGGTATGATTGGTGAGAGCCTAATTTAATGCTTGAATCTGGTTAGGATGTGCAACTGGTCCCAGAGAAGGTAATGGCCCAGCTAAGTGTTGCCTCAGATCTGTACTAAGCTTGACAGCCTCTGTATAAGCATCAGTCAGGGTACCTGGAGGGTTAGGTCTCCATTTCAAAAAGGTTGCTATTAGGCTATCCAGAGCTTCATAATATACCCCCAAAGTAGTACCATCGTCCAAAACATATGGGTCTTGTAATCTGGTGAATGCACGGTGGAACCTATTATTGAAACTGGCTATCGGTTCATTAACCTCTCTCTTAACCTTGATGAACTGCAAGTATAGCTCATTAGCACTGATGGGAATTCTGAATTTCTATAAAAAAGCCTTTTCAAGATCATTCCAATTAAGGATTGAACCGGCAGGGAGATGGTTGTACCAGTAAAATGCTTCTTCTCCTAGTGAATAAGGGAATAACCTACATGCAACGTCCTCATGAACTATCCCCCTATCTTTGAGACAGGTTTGAAAAATCTGTAGGTGTTCTTCAGCAGTCCTGTTTGGGTCATTAGCATGAAATTTTGAACAGAAGTGCTCAGGGTTTTTGGGCATAACATTATAGGTTTGGAAGAATAGGGGCGACGGGTTATTGGCAAGGAAAGCCATTGGTAAAAGTGGGGGTGGCGGTTGTGGTTGGTTAATCACAGGCTGGGGCTGTTGAACAGGAACGGCCTCAGGAATGGGTATAGCCTCCACCTCAGGATGTGAAGATATGGATGATGTTGGTGAGGGGATGGGTGACGATGGTTCTCCCCCTTCTCGAGTCCTTCTTGACCTAGTGTGGAACTGTAACTCTTCTAAATCTTCCTCTCTGGTGGTAGATCTGGTATTTCTCCTATATCTCTCTGGAGAGATGGCGTTCAAGAAACGATCCAGTGTGCTCATTCAGGCCCTCCTTCTAGCGCCAATCTGTTGATGGTGTTTTCTGCATAGCAACAACTTAGACATAATACAATATCCTATCTCTCTTGAAAGGTAATCTTCAACAATAAATTACTGAAAATTACCCCAAGGTCTCTTGGGTGTTAGATTATAACAATGCATAAAACAACTCAGATAAAATGTGAAATGCTGGTAATCACAATCGGACCTTACTACAAGCAAACTGTATCTTTCAGTTTATCAGATTTGACAATATGATGATTTTTAATCCTAAATTTAACCAAATGATAAAGAAATAGCAAAATATAAGGATGCGAGGATATAATCGAATCTAAACTACTCCTAGAATGAATAATGCAAACAATAGATATTTGGAATGGACCTATCTCAAATAACCAGTTCCTGATCGACACACAATGCAATCTTACAAGAACAGTGCAATCTTCTGAGGTATTTAAATTTTCAAATCATAGACTTGCATCTACAATCAAACTTAAGCACATCAAATATATATGGTCTAGGTTGACTTCACCAGCCTACTATAATCAGATAGTTACTGGGAGTATAGACCAGAGATAGCTACAAACATTCCAAATATGAAATCATAAACATCATTCATCCAACTGAAACTAATCTATTTCTGAATATTAAACCCTAAATCTTTGAGCAATTTAAAAGATGGAACAACAAGAACCATGCAAGATGAAATAACACAAAGGATTCCACCAGGAAAACCACAATGTCTCCAATTGTATTAATCACCAAAATTTGCAACAATTCAACTGTTCTGATACAGTATTTGCTTCAAGAAAAGACTAAGAAATTCTAACTATTGCTCTTGCTTATCTCTATTACTGCTTAGCTAACCAATGTCTAACCCTTACAATGAGGCAAGAATGCCTATTTGTAGCAAATTTCCCCTCGAAAACATGTTGGCCCAGCCAAACATTTTTACAAAAAAAAAAAACTGCCAAAACAAGTCGGCTAAGGAAACAAACTAAGGCACACATTTAATGCGATCATCCAAGTCGGCCAAGGCACAGTCCCCAAGGAAGTCTGGTCCAATGCATGCCCTATGATAATAGGGAAGCACAAATCTCGAAAGAGCATTAACTGCCACTCCCTTTCTCTTTCTCCTGCACTGACGTCCCTTGGACCTTCGAGAATATTCTATCCAACTTAGCAATAGGTGGCAATGGTAAGACCCTGAGTCGGCATTTAATAGAATCTATTCCTTCCTTGGACCGCTCAACAATTCCGTTCCAGTCCTCCCTGTTGGCCATGTACCTATCTATCACCGCCAAGTATGTAGCTGCATCATCAAGTAAGTGGCCGGTGACAGCTCCATCAGAATCTGGGGCATAAACCTCATGCCACCACTCCTTCAATTGCTCGAGGCTCAAATATTTGGGGGCTATCTTCCTCCTGCCTGTCATCACCTCAAAGAAGGCAATGCATCCGTCATAAACTGCTGTAAGGTCGCCATCAATGGACTTCCTTCATTTTTGTATCTTCTTCAGACCCCCCTGCCTGACCTGCAATGCCTCAAACCACTCCCACGGTTCATCTAGCCTAGAGGAAGGAAGGATTCCATCCTTAGCCAATTGATCCTTGCCATATCCCAGAATAGTCTTCGATTTCTGCAACAGAAGGTCTATGTTATCTTTATCCTGAGATAAGATGTGCTCTAACAGTTCTTTTCCTCGCACTGCACCCTTCCCCACATACAAGATCCATTTGATAGCATCATCTCCTTTTATCTGGACATCCATCATCCAATCAGTAGCAGCTCGAGCGGAGGCCTTCATCTTTTCAATCCCGGAGATTGTCTCCTTAGGCAGAAAACCCAGAGTAGTAGATGAAGAGGGGTGGAGAGACTGCAGAGGCTTCATCACCTCTTCCAAACTCTTCCTCAATCTTTCATTCTCCCTTTTCAACTCTCATTTGGACTGAGTCTCCTTTTTTAATCTATCAACAATGACGGCACTAGACCCCTCAAACTCCTCAATATCCTGCTCTAGGGAGGTCGGCCCAAGGTTAATAGTTTGGACATTATAGTCCTGGCCTGTAACATCATCTCTTGTTTTATCCGTGGCAAGGGTAGCAATGTGAACTACCCTATTATTCGTTTCATCCCTTTCCACCCGGGAAATCACCTTAGCGGCTTTCTTCTTCTTCCCTTTGCCAATCTGAGACAACATTTCATCCTAGTCTAATGGAGTGTCCTCAACAATCACCTGTTTCTTCCTGGCAAGCTCCTTCTCCAACCAGTCCGGAGCTACAGGGTCAGTCTAGATTCCCTCTGTTCTTGTTTCTCCCAGATCTTCTGTCACTTTCTCTTCCTCTGTAGCTGTCACCTTGACCTCCTCCTCAGTTGTTACTTTGTCATCTTCTTTCTTCAGAATCTGCTTGGCTTGGTCAACCTCCTCAAGTCCTAATTCTAGAAGCACCGGTGATGGAGTCCTAGCAGGGATGCTTTCCTCCGGCTCAGGTGATCCGCGGCCTCTATCACTCTCCGGGGAATCCTTGTATTGCACCAGCGGAGAAATGTGTCTCTCTTCTGCTTCTACCTCAAGCCCAGCCGCTTCAATGAACATTGTTCCTTCCTTGAACAGTTCTACCTCCCCACCAACTTCTTGCTCATCCAAATTCTCTAGTCCAAGTGCACTTGGCGGAGGAGAAACAGACTTTGGTGGCTCTTCAACTGGTAGCGTTGGGGAGGAATCTTTCAGTTGTGCAGCATCCTTGGGAGAAGGAGTTCTTGATTTCCTGGTATAGACCTTTGTTTTCTCACCCCCTAAACTCTCCACATCCATAATTGGAGGTTCATCTTCCGATGTAGTCTGATCTTTCTTCTTCGCCATCCTTGTAGTTCTTGTCTTCTTAGGTGGTGGAGGAGCATCCTCCTCTTCAGCCTTCTCCGTTTCCTCCTCATCAGAGGACTTGCTGATTGTCAGGGTCTTCCACCTGCGCTTGCCTATTGGTTTCCTCTTCGTTACAGGTTCAGCTCCCTTAGGACCTCTGACTTTAATCTTGAAGGGTGACATTTTTGCTGATTTCCCTTTGGGGTCTTCTTCCCTGGATTCTTCAGAAGTCGACATGGGATTGAGATTTCCCATCGGTTAAAAGGTGCAAGCTACCTTTGCATTCTCCAACTCCCAGATTTTATGCTTTACCCACGAAAGGGTGAATTTCATCACAGAAGCCATTAGATCTTCTAACTCTGTCACCTCAGCCTCATTCCAATCGATATCACTGACTGACCTGTCCTTTATAGCCTCATAAACATGGTCTTGAACCAATTTCCCGTCATCATCAAGCTTATCCGAAATTAGCTTAATATTATATTGTCTAATTTCCTCCACAGGCAGCCTAGAATATCTTTTCTTCCTTGCATCGAGGTCATCCTTGATATTGACCCAGTAGTCTTCTAAGTCCTCCTTGTGCCTATATTCCTGAGTAGCCTTCTTCTGGGCCTCTCTAGTTACATCAAAATTCATTCTTTTTGAATGGAAGGAGAATCCATAGGCCGCCAGCTCCTCCCCTGCGGTGTGAGCTGATTGGATGGACAGGAAAATCTCTCCTACACCAATCCCAAGAAGGAAGTCTCCTCCAAAACCAGTCTTATGCTTTTCCCCTTCACCACTGCATCAAATTCACAGATTTGTCGTACAACTTCCAGCAGCACAATATGGTCAGTGGGATACCGAGGCAACCTGTAAGGGGCAACTGGGCATCCATCAATCCGGAGGTAAGTGAATGTAGGGAACTGGATAAACCATGCTCTGTAGTTCTTGATTAGTCCTTTTGCTCCATCGGATAATCTGATATGCTCTGCATTCTGAAGTGTCCGGGTAATATGCATTGTGAATGCATCATTTTCCCTCCTGTAATTTTTATGTCCCAGATGCAACTTCGGATAAACCTCATAAATGATATTCTGTCCAATTGCTCCCCTCGGACTCAGGCCCTTGTATGGGTAGGAGATGGCAAACACATACACAACATATGAAGACATCGTGAATTTCTTCACCTCCAAAACATTCCTCAACTGTCTGTCAATCTCAGCGCTTATGAGCCCTGCCCAGTGATAGTTCGTGCCTTGACTCATCTTGGTGATCACATGGACCATCCAACTCTCTAACACTCCTGCACTTCTCAATCCTGCCACCCTGCTCAGCAATGTAATGGCATCATAGACATCTGACCTGAATTTTACCCTGTGCAGCTGTTTGGGCAACTTCGAATGGTGAGATTTTGGCTTCTCCAGCCATGAGTTGATCATCTGCTAAGCCTTGACTGGCTCATTCTCATAATAAGTCCTGGCAGTGTCAATGTTCAATGCACAAACCAAAGGAAGATCCGGCATGCTGAAGGCTCGTGCAATGGAGGCCGGATTGAAGTTTGCCAAGACCCTCCCTTCAGTGCTGACCACCATCTGTGTATCAAAGTCATACTGTCTAGCAAATTCTAAGATCAGCTCATAACACTAAACCATTGGAGGGAAACCCGCCACATGCACTAATCCAGAGTTCATCATTCCTCGTCTCAAAGCTGACAGATCCTTCTCAGCCGTTCTCTGTTTGAACTCCTCATATCGCCATGCACCAACGTTAGTGTCAGATACATCAGCCCACACAGAAGATATTTTACTTTCCAGGAGCTGGTTCTTCATATCCAGTCTCAATCGTTCTGTCTCGGAAATGGATGAGGCCCCTGCACCACCCTTAGCCTTCCCAGTATTCGCCTTGCTTGATTTGGCCTGTACAACCAAAACCATCATTAGAATTCAATTATTGCTCATATTCCAATTTGACGGATTAGCATAAATCATATAAATCAATCAAAATCCATTGCCAAATGCTAATCCTTCAAGATCCGGAGAAATCAGATAATCCAGGGAAATCATGCAAACTGAAATACTGGCTTCGGCACTTTAAAATCAATTTCAAGACGGATTCCTGCTGCCAAAGCATCATTAGTCAAATAAATCATTAGTGCAGATGAAAAAACAAAGGATAATCATTGAATTCACTCATTGGCAAATAATAAATGGCCCATCACAATCGCTCCACCAATCCTATCAAAATATCAAAAAAGAACACAAACCGGATAGGAACTGGAAAATCCGATGGAACCGGGATTTTTATGACAAATAAAATGCACCGAAATAACCCTGCCCACTTTTAATGTTTCCAAAACCTCGAAAAAAATCCGAAGCGCAGGAATGCTAATCTAATTCTAAAACCTAAAAATGACAAACGCCGAATCAAAACCCAACGACCATGATTCTCCAACTGAAAGCCCTAATGATCTCAAACCGATTTATAAGTAACAAAACTCAAGACGCAAAGGATTTAGACTTTTCAAAAGCACGCAAAGGATGAATCCCCATATCAAAATAATGATGCCCTAATCTAATAATCAAATTTCTGCCATTAAAACCAGAGTGAGCTTTAGGGCTTTAAAATATTAGCTAAGGACTTACCTAAAGCACTCGAATCCTCACAGGACAGGGAAGCCAACATGATATAGGGACAAAATCACTCAAAACACAATAAAACCTCTGCCTAGGTCAACAAAGGAAACCCCACTTCGTGACATAATAACACATTGCTACTTAAACAAGTGCTAATCTGACCAATCCTCGCTTTAAAGATATATAATGTAACTTTATGGATAAATACAGCTCATAAGACATGGGAATAGGGTTTCATCATACAAACGGGTCAAACCCCGACTGTATAAATATGAAATCGTAATCAATCAAGGGCCGACCCAAATCAAATAATACCCAATGCAAAACCCTCAATCACCATGCAAGCCAAATGAGAGGGTGACGACTACATACCATGGATCAAAGCGGAAGAAACTCGAGCTTGAAAAGGTGACCTTCACAGCAAACATGTCCAAGCAGTGAAAACACCAACACCGGCACTCAAGCAATCCTCACGCAAACAAATGAAGATCAATCCGCAAAGCTCAGATGGAAATTCGAAATCGCCAGTGCAAGACAAGGGAGCAATGAAGTTAGAATAGCACTGAAAATGCCCTAAATCCACCCTTATACCCACCAGAGAAAAGGTACCTCAACCATTAATGCGTGATAAGACACTTCTGACAAGTCCGGAAACCCGAGCCCTAAGCAGAATTTCGGAAAATCCCAGAATGCGCGGAAACACAGATTTCGCGGAAATGCAGAAACCAGGGAAATGAGGAAGGTCGCGATTTTGGCAGAATCCAGGAAAATCCGCCCAGACCAAAAAATCCTGAAGTAAGGCAGAAACCCAGAATCGGAGAATCCTGCTAGAAATGGACAAGGAACCAGGGCCCGGGAAAATCCGCCAGAGCTGGAAAATCCCGGATCCAGGTGAAAACCCAGACTTGGCCAAAAACTCATTCTCAATCAATTCAAACCTCAAGGCAGGGCCGAAGCTAGCAAGATCAACATGTCAAGACCCTAGAATGATAAATCCAATAGAACCAAAGGTCAAAGACACAAAAAAGAGGGTCCCCACTCCAAGTGGGGCGTGTGTGCAAAAACTGCACAACAAGTATGAAAAGAGACAAATGTAAACAATTGAAATGGCATGGAATAATCAGGAGTCTTCAAGATAGGTGTATCTTTAATGGCATCCTTGTTAGCTTGAAAAGCTTTGAGAGGCTCTTCTAACCATCCCACCTTTTCTCCTTTCTTAAGCATTCTCGAGATAGGTCTAACTATCTCTACAAAATTAGTCACAAACCTCCTTAGAAAGTTTATCTTCCCAAAGAAGGACTAAATTCCTTTAACATTCCTTGGTGGTGTAATCTTATCTATAGTTGCTACTCTTTCAGGATCAATCTTGATACCATCTTTCAAGATGATGTGTCCTAGTAGCTTACCTTCGTTGACTCTAATGGCACATTTCTTGGGGTTCAAAGAAATACCATTTTCCAAAGCCCTATTGAATATCTTTTCAAGATGTGAGCAATGATCCTCCTCCTTCTTACTGTGAGCAATAAGGTCATCCTAGTAAATAGCAAGAAATAATCCTATGAAATCTGAAAAAGCTACACCCATAGCTCTTTGAATAGTGGCACCAACATTTATCAGGCCAAAGGGCATCTTCACATAAACATAACTTCCCCAAGGGGTAGTAAATGTTGTTTTGTACTACTCTAATTCCATCACCATAACATGGTTGTAACCTGAAAAATCAATCCATCATAGAAAGCAATTCACAACCTATCACCTTTTGTAGCATTGCTTCCATGTTAGGTAAAGGGTAATTATATTTCAAGAATGCAACGTTGAGGTTTCTGAAATCCACAAACAGTCTTAAGTTGTCATTCTTTTTTATGATAGCGACTAGATTGGACACCCATGAGGAGTGTCTTATAGGTTTAATAATTCCTACATCACTTAGGTTAGCAAGCTCCTCTTGCATTTTAGACCTTAAGGTAGGATTAATAGGTCTTTGCTTTTGTCTAAAAGGTTTTGTGTCTAGATTCAATGGGATCTCATGCTAGACGATATCTTCTTTGTAGGCCTTTAAATCATTGTAGGACCATGAAAACACATGTATGTATTTCCTCAACAAGGCAATTAACATATTCCTTACATGTGGCTTCATCATTTTCCCTATATACACCTTTTCAGGAGTATTTTTTGTTCCCAAAGTTATTTCCTCTAGGTCTTCATTATGGGAACTTGCTTGCTTTGCATTTGACATATCTGGGCCATCAAAGACCCTTTAAAGTGTAACTAACCCCTTGGGAATTTTATTTGTTTTCAACTAAATTATCTCATTCCCAAACAATGTCTCCTTCTCGTCAACTTCCACCACATATGAACTAAATTCAATCTCTTGATTCTCATACTTGTCAACACAATGTAATTATCTCAATATGTCATTGTCATCATCAAACACCTACCAATTGTAGATGTTGTCAGGAACTGTAGGCCTTGTTTGTACCTCAATTCTTGAGACACCATCAAAAGTAACATCATCAAGCTTGACTGCAATATTAGCCAATAGGTTTGCTTTGACATTCTATCCTCTCTGTATCCAATCTATTCCAAAAGCATCAAATGCCTCGATAGTATCCCAAACCTCATTCCTATACTGTCTCAACCTCTTGAATTTAGTGAAAAACCTAGACCTAACTTGGGAAACTACTAACTTCGAATCTCTAAATACTTTTAATGATTTTACCCATGTTTAGAGGCTAACTTCAAACCAAGTAATAAGGCCTCATATTCAACAACATTATTGGTACATGCAAACTACAACAAAAAGGAGTACTTGAAAGTCTTACCTTGGGGAGATATAAGAAAAACTCCAACACCTGAGCCTTCCTTTGAATAGGCTCCATCAAAATATAGTGTCCATAGAGCATGCTCTTGTGCTGCTTGGAAGACCTCTCTAGCAATTGGTGTAGGCCTAGCTTCTTCTTGTTCTTCCTTCAACTCTTCCACATGAAAGGTGTCAATACCAGTGTCCACAAAGTTAATTATTGGGTTCTCTTATATATGCTCAATCATATGCCAAAACCTTGATTCTTTGGAAATTTTGACATCCTTATGGTAAATTGAGAATGTAGTGAAGGAAAGATCACACTGCATACTTCCTCCCATAGAATCACACCATTTTCTTGATAGTAGCATTCCATAAGTTGGTGGAATATCCACCACTGTGACACTCGTGACCAGCTCCTTTTTAGGGAATGCAACCAATTTATATGGAACTTTATGAATTACCCCAATGATAGGGACTTCTCTAGAATCCATTGCATAGCACTTTCCATAAGTGTTGTCAACCTTCAAGCCCATTTCTTCCATTATCCTGATAGGCATGACATTGTTTGAATCGCCCGAATCTATCATACAATTACTGAGTACTTTTCCATCAATAATCAAGCTTAAAAAGAAAGGATTGACTAAACTTGGGTTTGTAGTGATGGTGGTTCCCAAGTAAATCTCAGGGTTCTCATTAACTATTGTCCCTACCCCAACATCCTTTGCTTGACCTTTACTCATTTTGGGTACATCATCCTCTACTTTGTACTTTCTACCCCCAATGATGCTATTAATGAGAGCTACTGTTTTGTTTTTATGATCATCAATCCTCATCATTTCTAAAAATGGGACTGTGACTCAGACTTGAGACAAGACATGGAAAATATCAATGGGAGAATAACTTGGTAACTCAGGAAGAACTATTTCTTGAGGGACTACCTTTCAACTTGCTTTTCAATCTTTTCAACTGTAGGTTTCAAATCTTTGGCCTTTAAATCTTGATGTGTAGCTTCAACAGTAGTCTTTGCTTTGCTGCCCTTCTTGGCCCAAATTTGCACTTCTTTAATCTATTTGGGTTTGGTCTCTTCCTTCTTATTTTTTGTCTTGACTCCTTTACTATCTGCATTGTTCTCTTTAATGAACATGCCTCCTGGATGGCCTTGGTTTCCACTCACCACCCTATTTCTCAGGTGAAGATCACTTCTTACTTGAGCTCTAGCGGCTAGTACAATTGTATACTTTTATATTTCCTCATTCATAGGCCTTCTCAAAGAAACATTACATGCCTCGAGATTATAAGCAATATATTCATCTTCTCTTTCTTCATTAGAAAGCACTTGTTGGTGGTGTAGGACTGCTTCGTGTCTTTGTGCATCCACATCATTTGTGTCAGCATCATCATTGGAAGAGTAATCACTACATTCCAAATCTGACCTAGTCATGAATACATTTGTAGTTTCATCTGGATTATGGGGAGAATCAGTCTCCCTTTGATCATCTTGAGTTTCTTTGAAGGACCTCGCAATTGCACATTGTTGTGATGCATGAGGCATCTCACATACTCCACACCAAGGTAATTCTTCAACAACATTTGTAGTTTTTTTATGCAAAGGGTCAGATGTAGCATGATGGTTCTTCCGATTATTCTAAATTAGCTTCCCATTGTGCCAACTAGTATGATAAGGATAATCTTGAAGCCTGGAAGGCCTCTCATTTCTCTGAAACTAGGGTTTTTGATTCTTTTCCTGTTTCTCTAAAAAATTAAGAACTTGATACACCTTTTCATCAGGGGCTACAACTTTAACTACTTTCTCATTTTGAGATTTGAGTTCTTTAAAAGCTTAGGTTCATCTCTTCTCCCAACTTTACCAGAAGCCCTTCTATTGTTTTTGATGTTCACAACCATCTTATAAGCTTCCCTCAGGGATTGTGGATTTTTATCCCTAAGTAGATAACACATCTTAGAGCCGTAGGCATTGCAATATGTCACCAAACACACATCAAGATTAGGCCTTAGATAATCAAGTACCCTGTTCATAGACTTTTGAAATCTTGTGTTAAATTTAGTAACTGACTCATTGTGTCCCTTGGTGATATTATTAAAGTCATTCAATTTGAATCTAGAATCAGTTTGATCCCCATACTGTTCCTTGAACACTCTATAGAAAGACTCCTTTGAGTCAATGCTAGCATCAGGCAACCCCCTATACCAATCCCTTGCATCTTCGGTTAGTGATTGCATGAAGTATTTGATTGCTACGTCATCATCCCATAGTTCAAAATCCTCCAAAAAAATATGGAAAGCTTTCGAGTGATCTTCCCCACTGAAAGCACTATTACTAGTAAACTTAGGGAGATGTTTCTTGGAATTATCTGGTACATTATTTGGATAACCAAGAATATTGTCAAAACATAATTGTCTATACCGGTCATTTTGGGGTAGCCTTCAAGGAAGCCTATCTCTATGAGTCTCTTTTCTCATCATTATTCTTATTGTCCACTTGATCTGCATTCTTACCTTTCCCACCTCTATTATTACCACCATTCTTCTTTTATCTTCTTCATCATTCTCTGAATATGAATTACTATCTTTACTACCACCACTACCACCACCCTTGTTACCACCGCCTCCTCCACTAGGGGTATGTCCCCCAGATTTATTCTCATGAGATCCACTATCATCCTTCCCTGAGCTTGAAGCCTCCAGAGTAGGTATTGACATCTTGAGAAAGGAAATTGTTCTGGCCATTTTTGTGTTTGCCACTTCTATTTTAACCTTCTTTAAATCTTCTTACAATTTTTTATTTACCAATTGCAATTTTATGAGATCAAGAGTTGAGGGTGATGTGGCTAGATTAGGGTCAACTTTGGGATTATTAATAGGGGTTCTGGCAGCTGAGGTATGGTTATTTGTATTGGTACTAGTGTTGAATGCATTGAAAGTCTTCTTCTAGGAATGATCCATGGGCCTCTTCCCATGATCTATGAATGATGTTTTCTTGGGAGGATCGGATGTTTTGGTGGAAATAACGGTTGATGTATATGTGCTAGTAGCAAAATTTCCCATCAAGATTGTTACTTTTGGAACTTCAGGGGAAATTTTGGTTGCTATCTTAGCAGCCTTTTCCTCAGCATCTTTACATTTAGCAGCGTCTTCTCTCATCTTCTCAACTCTTTCTCTTTTGGCATCCCTTTGAAGTTTCTTAGCCCTAATCCTATCCTCCTTTTCTTTAAAGGCTTGTAATCTCTTCTTTTCTTCTTGTTCAAAAATCCAATTCTCTTCTTCTTCTAAGGCTTGCATGTCATTGTCTATATCTTCCTCATTTTTGAGGAAATCTCCATACTCACTTGGGGTTGTGGTATGAAAAGTTTGATTAACTAGATCTTCCTAAAGGAAAGTGAGTGTAGGTGGATTAAGGGATTCTCCCCTTGGATTAAAATTTCCCCCATAAAAATAGACCCCACCCTAGGTGTTGGTGGTTCTGGGAACCCTTTACTCTTACCCCAGAATTCCCATTTGTCCTCTTCTCTAGAAATGCCTAGTTCATTATCAAATACTTGTTCAACAAAAAAACTATCTTGGCCTCCCTCGATTACCCCACCATTATTTGAATTATTAGCAGCATTTATACTATGTACTCATTGTTAGAAGTGGGAGAAGCTCCAACAAGGGATTTGAGGGACTTACCGGATTCAGTAGCTTTCTTCTTCCATAGAGGTTGTTTGTCCTTGGAAGGCTCAGTCTCCACCTTCTACTCAGAATTCTTCTTTGTGCAACTTTTTGTTTTCCTCATGGTTCCAACCAAGTTGTCAATTTCCTTCTCCATTTTCTTCTAAGATATTATTGTTATACTAGTATGAGAAACTTTAGATTCACCACCCAAAATGCTGGGAAATAAAGTTTGATTATATCATGACTTGTTATTTGTGACCTCAGAGAAGATTTTAAACATAACCTAACACAATGTGACAGAATTGACCAGAAGTTTGTGCATGAATAAAATATGACTTATGTTACTTTGAAATGTGAACCGATACTTCTTCCAACAAAGAATAATAAAACACCTGACTCTAAGTGTACCAGATCTACACTAGAGACGCTGAAATTTAAGAAAGTTCCCTAGTAGAGTCACCATTTTGTTGGTTGTTTTCAATGAACCAATATAATCCTACCAGATACCTATGAGTTTTCTATACTCAATTCTTGAATATCAACAAGATGATTGGACAACAAACAAGATATAGCACCAATCACTTTATCTCCTACACTTTGGGTTGTGCAAAACCCGAGAGGGTGGTACCACAATGTACACTATCCAATCCTTTTGCATAACTCATACATACATTGCATATTTAAGCAGATATATTCTCACCAATGACTAATAAGATGAAACTATCCAAGAAATTGGCATTTCCTTGAATGAATTATGCATCTTAAGTTGAGAATACAAGACAATACACACTACACCAAATTAAAGAAAGATCAATGATTATTTTAAAAGATTGTTCTTAAGTCAGGGAATTGTAACCATGAGAAAGGCTTAAATATATTAGGATCAGTGCCATTATCTATAGGCTAGGAGTCTAAACAAATTGAAATATAAGGTATATTTAATTCTGAACACCTATTATCTAAGTGATATTGCTTTGCAATTCACCAATCTATGACCAAATTCTAAAGACTACTTATCAAATCCAACCATCTTGCATATGAATTTGTAATTTGATTCAATCATTTAACCCATTCCATGAACCAGAGCTAAAACCAAAGCAAATATCAAAGTATAAAATGATGACAATTAATGAAATCATCTTCGATCAATATTTTCATTAATAATTCAAATACAAAACTAAATGTAGAGACTATAGACTCAGAAAACCTCCATTATCATTCAAATATGTTCAAGAACCATACATTTACAAAATTTTCTATCTAGACTCAAAACATTTGATAAAGACTTAACATATTCGCTCTGTGTTCTCAATTTTCACCTTCTAATTCCATAATTCAACAAAAGACTTGAACAAATGGCCCTGAATGCCCTTTTATAGAATAAGGGAGCAAAAACAAGCCTCAAGCCATATGTACACATATCACATTATAATTGGATCGCTACAAGACATATTCCCTAATTAAGTTATATTTGCATTCTTCAAATTGGAGGGAATACAAATGAGACAAAAATCATTTACAATTGCAGTAAAAGATAGCCCTGCCTTCCAAAAGGAACATGTCAAAAAGAATAATCTTCATTGTTGTCACACCTTCAATCCATTGAGAAAGATGAAAAAATATGCAAAGCAAGAGGTGAATCAGCATCTCGGTCAACATTCTGCATCATCAACAACCAATACTTACCTGTGAAACATACATTTGGTACATTGCGATTTCTGAGGCCAAACCTGTACAATACTTGACCAATTATATGTTTCAAATCCACATTCATAGACCTAGATGAACAACCAATACCCTTCCCCACTCTTCATATTATTCATCAGATGGCCAATCGAAATCGATGATTTCATCCAACTTCTTCCTGTACAGGGAATACTTTGTCATGATAGAATTGGACTCTTTGTCAAAATCTTCCAAAAAGATGATAATAAATGTCAAATTTTCCAAAGTATCATTAAAGGTATTGATGTTGATCTATTTAAAAATTTCATTCACTTGGGAGGCAACGACATCATCCATCTCCCTTTTCCACATTTGCATCATCTTTAATTCACTATTGGTGAGTTGAATATCTAGAAACAATGACAAATCTGCTAGATCATAATGAGCCTTCAGTTCTATTTTTTTCTGCTCAAGTGGGGAAATATATCCCTAAAACTTTTACTCACTGAGTTCACAAACACATGTATATGTTGGAAGTACCTTAGGGTATCTACCCTCATGCTAGCTAGCTCCAACTTCTATAAGCTTCAATCTCTCAGCTCTTGGGATCCACTTGTTCAAGACTAGCATAGCCAACATCTTATCTCTTCGAGACAATCCTATGGCTTGCAACATCGAGTAGTTGGCATGAAAACTATTCATTTTGTCCTGGATATTCATATTTAGATGTTTCAAGATAGTATGAACAACCTTTGAGATGTTTTCATACATTGTGTCTTGTGTCTATTCTGACAACTTATATGTTTCAATCTACAAAAGAAGTTGCTCTCTTGTAGGTTCATTAGATGAACTGGGACCTGATTTGCTTGGTTCTTCTATTGGAAGTGGCTCTTGTCCCACATTATATGGCACCATAGCCAAGGCCTGATCCTAAGGAGGGAATTGGGAAGAAGATGGAGGTAGGTGACTTAAACTAGCCTAACCCTGATCTCTATGCATTTCTTCCCTCTGCTTGTAAAATTCCAACTCAATTTCTAATAAAGCTACCTTCTACTGACTATTATCATATTCATTGAGTAGCTCATGGTACTTGTTCTTAAAGTTATTCCTTTCCAGGGTGATGTTATCCACAGTTACTTTTGTAAATCTAGCCACATTAATAGCCATGTCCGCTACCTCCAAGGCTGGGTATCAACAACTCTCTTCACAAGCAATTTCCCACCAATATATGATGACTCAACAAGTATTGGTTTCTGAGATCCCAGGGACAATGACCAAATTGCTAGTGCATCCCAATCTTCACTAAATGTAGAACCCTGAAGGGCCATTTCCAATTCCTCTTATGTTTGTACTAGAGCTCTTTCAGTCCTTCTTACAACATCTAGGACAATGGCATCAACAATTTCCCATTCTAGTAGTAGTAACATGCCACACTTATTTACAAGCTCTTTTCCATCCTAGGTAGTAATATTCTAAAATTCATCCTTGATAACACTCCTAACATTGGCTTGAAAGACTCTTTTAGGAAATTCTAGATGCAAACTCCTTTCAGTGGCCACTTTCTCTGCATATTCTATAGCTTTGGATCTCCACCAAAAATCCCTAAACACAGATGTTTCAATAAAGGATTCATCTTTCATAAACTCCTTACAAGCTTCAATCCTTAGGTCATCTACACTATTTAGACCACTGATATCAAGCTTTCCCAACCTAAAGCTTCCTTGTCTTGAATTGAGGAAGTTTCTCCTACAGGAGGAGGCTTTCCTTGTTGCATGTCTTTAGGAGTGATAAGGATATCATCTTCATCTGTATCTGAATATTCAACCACTCCTCTTGCCTCAGTCCTTTTTTTCTTAAGAGGTGGTTTCTCCAATAAAGTAGAGCTTTCTGAAGGTGAATCAAGGTCAATTACAGGTAGAGGAACCTACTCTAGAAGCGGTGGCACTGTATTCTCAGAAACATTTTCCTTTGGTCCCTTAGAAGTGATAGGAGTTGGCAAGGTTTTCTATTCATCCATTGCTTTCCTCCTCCTGGAGTAGATTCTTTGTTGCTTAGGTGGTTGGTAAGTAGGCCTCTCTTCCAATGTCGCATTAGTCTCTTCTTCAACCACTCTCACTTTCTATTTATCTATAACCTCCTGCTTCTCCCTCAATATACCAACTATATTTTCAAAATTATCCATAACATACATGACCCGACTGAATTCATCATGTATATTTGGCAAAGGGTTATATGTGGGATCCTTCTTCCATTTTTCCTACAACATTTTCCTATAAGCAAGGTATTTAACTTCCCTTTCATCTTGGTCTGGAAAGCTAAAATTATTTTTGATGACATCTTCAGGGTAATAAAAAACATGCACAAAAGTTCCCAACTTCTTCTCCCATTTTACTCTAGCAATAAAGCCCTCAAGATCATGATTCCTTGGGCACATAGTCTCCAACTTATAAGGTGCCAGTAGATGTACTAATTTCTTCCATGCCCCTTTCACCAGAACATAATCAGCAAACAATGTTCATTCTATAAAGAATGATCCCTTCCTCGTTGTATTAGGCAAGTGTGTTGCCTGTGAGGCTCCCAATTGTCTCATGATTTCAAGAAATCCTATCCTCAGTGGCACATCCCTTGGCAAGAAATATGGATCCACACCGTTGCCATAGACTCTTAAAAAAAATTCTATCATGGTATAAAATTAGGTCTCCCCAATTGTGACTCAAATTTAAATCTGGCCTCATCTCCATAGGCCTCAAAAATTCATGTATTTCCCTAGGGATTCTTGCTAGTCACAAATCAAGGATATCCTTATTCTTGATGCAAAAGCATGTTGAAAAATCACATAATTATATTTCAGATCATCCTTGTCTAGGATCTGGGTCCAATATTGAATAGGAAAATCAATACCTTTTTCCTTCCTCTTCAAAGTTATATCTTTCTTAAAGACCTTCTGCCCTTTGTGCAAGAACATATACATCATTAGTGAATACCACCAGAATTTTACCCACTGCTTCCCTTCTTTTAACTCAACCAAACCTTTATGGAAATGCTTTTCCAAATAAGTGTCATAGTCATAAACTATGTTATAAGTTGAGTGTTGCAGATGTGTGGTTAGATAACTATATTCTCTCTGCAATGTATCAAGTGGACAAAAACCAATGATTTGGCAGAAGGAATAGACAGTCTTCCTGAAATAGCTTGCAAAATAACTCATTGGGGAGGGCTTGTATACTATTGTAGCAGTATACAAGGAAACATTTTTTTCCTGATGACTACCTTGGTATTATTGTATTCCTTTATGATATCATCCATATTTATGGGAACCAAATCCTCACTTCACTCATGCAAATCAAAAATATCTTCAATTTCTTTCTTGTTTATCTTCACCATATCCCTCCCATCAAATGTCCTAACAACCCTATAAACTAGATCATACCTTGAGGTGATATCTTTTAGAAGATCAACATCCATATACACATTGGGAACCACTACTTTCCCCATATCTAACCTCCAAGGATTATAGAGAAGAGAGTCAAGGCTCCTGTTCCTGAACCAATGCTAAAAGAGCTACCATCCAGTGTAAGGTACCTCAGCATCCTTAATAGAACATTGTTTATCCATCACTCCCTCTTTAACAGTAAGGCCATGGAATAAAACCTTTCCTTCAAGTTTCTTACTTTTTGAGGAGAGAACAAGTCAATTACATCTTGGGAGAGTGTTCTAGACTAGGTCGAAGGGGCAACAGTTTGTACTTTGGGAGCCATGAATTTTACACAGACCAGGGTTTTAACAAGACAAATTCCAACTATCAACCTCCTAATTCAAACCCTCAACTTAACACAAATGTTAATTCTAAATGATTTTATAGGGCTATAGCTTTTAAGGAAAGAATTAACCCTAATTTAGAGCAATTAAAGCAGAACAAAAAATGCATTCACAAAAAGAAAATTGAAAGACAACCCTAATTTAGAAAACTAAAAAATGCATAAAACTGTGTTTATTGTACTTATGAATTTCAATTGTAAAAACCCTAATGCAGGTCGGGATGAATTCTACAAGTCACCTCCTTTGATTTCTCATATCGCTCCAGACATGTCTTCAAATCCAAATTATGCAAGAACTGATCATACACACATATTTTGAGGGCAATTGGGTAGGTTTATGCGTCATTTCTACCATCACTACTCACTTGCATGAAGCAAAACAATTAGAATAGGTGTACTAGCAATTTTGAATGTACACCATTGATCACTAGCTGAGATGGCCCTCTTGAACGACTCAGATTGAGTCAATTACTTTTGAATTTCATCATTTCCCCAACTAGAACAACTTAGCCAATAGAAACTTGCTGACTAGATCCTTCTTCATGTACTTGTGGGCTGCACATGCCAGTAGCCGTAAGACATATGTGGTGACTTCTTATGGGCCTTACAAATTTTAATGAGCCCACATATTCCTTTCATGAGAAGGAGGGGAATGACATAGATTGTTCCCCATCATTTAATCTTAGCCATCAGTTCAGAACCAAGGGCGGTGAACCAAAAAGTGGACACCAGGCCCCATGTCTGTATAGGGACACGTGTCCTCATCTCACTATCCTCACATAACATAATTGGTCATCATTTTCTCTCTACAATTTGGTTGGGTATGACCAGGATCAATCCTTTCTTCTTAATAATCATCATTGATCTAAAAAGCTTCGAGCATTGGAAAAAGTGATGATGGGATTAGAATCTATGATTGTACATGTGTCATCATTTTGCGGACCACACAATGATTAAAGTATCATTACTTGGGACTTACGAGCTAGTGGGGAACGACTGAGATTACACCCCACGATCTGATGATCATCAATCCTGCACATTCGACGAAGTTAGTTGTAAAAGGGGGCCATTACGAGGCTAATAACATTTTACCCTTGAAGGCACATGACTTAGACTTAAGTCACTTACAAGCAAAATATTAAACCCAACTTTGGGAAAATTAAAACGCTTCATAGCTGAATGTGACCAGGTAACTTAAACAAAGGGGCCAATAAGGAATGCATATCAATGGCTCAAGAGACAACTTAAAATACCTGCAATTGGGTAGAGCAAGTCAATGCAAAATTAAAATGTCCAAGGTTGGAATATGAATCATTTGAAAGTAATGTTGCATAAGTAAAACCCTAAACCCTACCTATGGGCAACCTATGACATGATAATACCAAGCTCAAAAGGACCTAAAAGTCAAGAATTTTAGGGATTCCATCACCTTCACAGTAGGAAGAGGTAGATAAAGCAGAATAAGAAAAGATAATGGATGAGATAGTAGCCATTACCCCTGTTGAAGCTAGAAAACTGGTTACAGAAAGTGGAATGATGTTGCTCCTAGGGTTCACACTTACATAAGCTATTACGTTGGATGCAATAAGGAAACATCCAAAATCCTCAATATTAGAACACTTTGACAACCGAGTATTTGGACCAGGTTTCAGCCCAAAATTGCATGCTCTTACAATTTTTTCTATGGCACCTAACATAGGAAAACTTGAGGTTGTCAGATCTATTGAAGAAATCATTGGATTAGTGGTGGTGAAGAGGGCCACAGATATAACCCTAGTTCAAGCTACTAAATTGACTATGCACGATGCCATGCTTAGTGCTGAAACTACACATATTTCTAAAAAGAAATATGATGTGTTTTTAAAATATTACAATATTGTTTTAGATGAATGCAATAAAATGAGAGCCACATCATAGGCTAGTCAATCAATAAGAGCATTTCCCTTACCCTCCTCATCCTCCTCATATTTTTCATCTCAGGACAGAGAGACCTTGGCATTGAGAATTTAGAGCCTAAAGAAGGAGCTACATATAGAGAAGGAAAATGTCAAGAAAGCTAAGGAGGAGACAACCAAGGTGGCAGGGAATATTTTTGATGATATTCTAGAACATAGAGTGACAATTTTTAAATAAGGTTGATATTATGTGGGGTGTATACAAGAGCATCCATGAAGAAAATGCACAATATGTGCAGGTTCAGTATGCATTCCAAAATGAATGGAACATGTGAAGTACTAGGGTAGTTGCACTTAAGGAAATGATGCCTCATATATAGGAAGACCCTAAGGATCCCACCAATATTCTTGATTTGTTAAGTGAAATCACAACATTCCATGGCAAGTTAGGCATGAAGCTATAGAATAAGTTAAAAATGTTTAGATACATGGAAAAGAGTGGAATTCCAAAGATTCTGGATGACAAAGGGTTGAAAGAGTTTGTTACCTAGAAGGATGAGTTGGGAGGTCTCCTCCCATATTTTAAGGAAGCTATCAGCCTTACAGATTTCACTATTTTAAATATAGCTATAAATGACATAACAGGAATAGAGGTCGAAATAGATACATTTGTCAAGGAGGCCCAAATTTTAATTAATGCAAGGTATAACTAGTATAACACAAAGGTGAAAAACTTGTTGGGTATGTAGAGGCCAACTAAGCACCAATTCCCCCATGGGATTGAGGGTTTGAATGTTTTGAGCAAGATTAGATAACTTTCATTTAGTTTATTTGCTTTGTTTCTTGTTCTTCATGCTTCAAATGAATCTTATAGGGAATGATGGTTTTGATTTGCATAATTGATTAATATTGTATTTGTTGTTTATGTTTGTGTAGGTCTAGATCCACCATTCACATTTTGGCACTAGAAGGAGGGCGAATCTGAAGAAATTAACACATTTTTTTGTGAAAATTCCATTATTTTTCAATTTTTTGTGTGTCTACAAGAAACTATGATGCTGCAAAGGTCAAACAGTGTCACTATCAGTCTAGGGGCGCTATTTAGCAACATTGTCAAACTTCAAACCACGATGTTGAAAGCATTCTAACTTGAGACTGGTCAACCAAACTCCAACTTGCACCATTGGGTGAAACAACAATGCAATCACAGTTTTTATTTCTCCATAGAGCACAGTTGGTTTCACCAGAGCGCTACTGGCCTACTTCAAACTATGTTGCCTTTGTAGATTGCCCTGCTGGGGTGAAGCAAAAGTCAGATTTCAAGTTATTTTTGACATGTGCTTTTTTTTTATTACCTTTGACTTCTAATTGGTTTTTTGGCTCTATTTTTTGTAGTTTTAACCATTTTTTGTAGGTTGAAGTGATCAAAATGGAATGGTGGAAATGAAGGAAAGACTTGTTATGGCATATTCTTTCTATTGTAACAAGTGTTTTTGAACACTTTAGAAGAAATTATAATTCCAATCTAAGGATTTTTCTATCTTAAAGTTTTAGGACTCAAAATAAATTTCATTTGGGATTAAAAAAATAAATAAAAGTGATTAAAACGAACTTTAGAAACTTACTAGTGTTGGTTTTGGACTTAACAATTGAACAAGAAAACTTCACACTTCATCTTGGTGCTTAAAAAGAATCCATTATTTCTTTTGGAGTTAAAATGAACATGTGTATTTTGTGTTTTGTAATCTCTTTTACAAAGTAATATCATTTAAAAGGTGTATGCACTTCTCTCACACTTCACAGTGATCTTGAGAATCAAAAGTATTTTTAAGATATTAAGTTGTATAAAAGATTACCTCCACACTTCAATTTGGGTTCTTAAAATTGAACAAATTTTGCAAGTGTGAGTTGAGTATATCATGTGTGTTCTCTCTTTGTTCACGTAAACAAAGATCTTTCAAACTACGGATGTGCTTGCTCGCTATTGTTTACCCTTAGAGGGGTCTCCCTACAACCAATTTGAAGGTGACTCCAACTAGTTTTTCACTCAGACCGGTATATAAATGGATAAGACTAAATTTTTCAAGTCCTCATGGTATGTAGGCCTTAGCCATCTAGTGTCTTTCAGAATGGGGTAGTACCATAAAAATTATAAGAGCCCCTAGTAGGATTAATTAAATCCTTTAGTGGCTTGCTGGATGCTCACGAGGTTCCATGTCCCCGATCACCCTAACTAAGAACCAATTTGTTTAGAGGCTCAAATCCTTATCTATTTGTTGGTGCACGAATAATCATTCTAAGGTCATCCCACATTTTTGTGGTTTTTAGTAGATATGAGAAGTATTCCATGGGATTTTCATGGGTATTGAAGCTTGGATGACCTGAGAAGTGTGTGTCGTGGAGGGGAGCCAGTGTGGTCAAGCTTCTAATCATCCATTAAAAATAGGCGTAGCTGTATTTATCCAAGTGGGAACTCAACAAATATTGTCTCTTTATATCCTAATGTTGTGCATCATTTTAGAATCAAAACACTTTGCTTGGATCTAAAACATTGGAAAACAAACATTCAATAAAATTCTCAAAATTTCAAACCCTTTAGGAGGAGCAAATACCTTTGAAAAAAATCAAGTGCTATTGCTTGTCCTAGGGATTCTATCCTTAGAGGCTTCTAAGTATTTGAATTTACATCTCAATTTTCTCTTAATAAAGTCAACATTAGGGAACTATTGCCTCAATTTCCTTGATTTCCACATAATGGACTTTGTGGGATGAAAAGAAGTTGGGACATTAGACATTTAGTTTGAAAAGCTAAATCAAGATAGTGTTTGTGGTAAAAGGAATTCATTAAGCAAAGATAAGAGACAATTGAACCCCACACATGTGTTGTTCCAAATGATTTCCTGAAAGGTCAAAATCCAAAAACCAAAGTCTAAAAGTATTAGTCCAAGAGCTCTCCAGAAATGTTTGTTTGTGCTTTAGGAATTTAGAGAGAAATTTGTCTTCAAATTTTACAAACGTGCATACTCATTTTACTATTGTCAAAATCTAAGACTTTTTCAAAGGTTTGAGTTTCTCACCTAGGAAGTATAGCATGCTCTTCAACGCCAAGGTCTTGTAAGAAAAAAGTCTTTTTAGGTTCACTTAGGATGAAAACCAATGATTTTCATCCATCCTCAAACATCAATCAAAATCATCTCACAAACAACTCTTGGAAATCTTAAAAAAAACATTCATGCTAGACTTTTGGAAAATCCTCTAGATCAAATCCAAATCATCTTGTTTGACTATATGTGTGTAGATGAATCCTTCTTCACACATTTAGTCAAATTATCAATTCTTGTGAACAAGTCTATCCCTTGATAACATCCACCATCTTGGGTTTTATGATTTCGTCATCCAAATCCAAAACAAATCAAATCAAATCCAAATCCAAATCAAATCAAATATAAATCAAAGCCAAAGTCAAAAATCTAAATCAAATCCAAAATAAAAAATCCAAAAGTCCCAAAGTTTAGCATCTCCTTCAAGAATTCTTAAGAGTTCAAAAATTCACACCATCCATCTTTGATTTATCTCATCATCCTCTTTTGATCCTTAATCATCTTAGATTTTCTTTTTTGAGCCTAAAGTTTAGATCAATCTAAAGAGTTAGAGGTTCACCTCACACATTCTTGAAAATTGATCCCTATTTTATGGTTCAAACTAGATCTCAACACAAGGAGAACATGGAAACCAACAAAGAAACATCAACTTTGAGTGACTTGAGTCAAATTGCTCCTGAAATTCATCCCAATAGATCTAGCAATCCCCCACCCAATCTTCCTCTATTACCACAAGATCCTCAAGAGGAACATCAAGTGGAAGACACCACCAATAATGTCTTTGGGATGACCCAAGATGAAATCATTGAAATGGTTCAAAATCATGAAACTCACAGAATTGTCAATGCCATGATGAGACTCAATCCCTCCCAATATATGCTAGAATTGGCAAAAGAAGGGGCTAAACTCCCTTCCAACTATGATGTAAGCACCATTGTGGAGAAACCTCTTGGGATTATGCCACCACTCTCATTCACACCATCCTTTCAAAGAATCACTCAAACCATCCCACAAACCACATCATCCATTGCTCCAACTCAACCAATGGTCAATGAGGGGAGCTCATTGCTTTATGCTCTTCAAACACATCTTGTTGTTAACAACCGAGATTTGGATGCAAAAACTATCTTGGGTCAATCTGTTCCTCAAAATATGAAACACTCACACATTTCGCTCATCTTTTGCAACCCCAATGACCCATCCTCTTTCAACACAACATCGATATATCCTCTCAAAAAACAAGTCTCTCTCCCCATGACCTCACAAGGAGAAGGTGTATTATTTGGACAAGGGGGAATCTTTGATCCCTCATCATCATCATTTCCTCAAGAGAACACACCACCCATTTTCCCACCATTTCCACCTCTACCACCAACATCCACACCGATTCTTGGTTTAGGGAAACCCCCTTTACCAATCCTCAATCAAACCAATCAAAACAACTCTCTGATCATAAATCAAACCATCATACTAAATCTGTCAATCATGCCATCGATATCACAACAACAAGTGGCAATGATCCCAACAACACAAGCCATCAACATATCATCTACCATCCCCCAAATACCTCAAAATGTGGTCTCCCAAGAGCCTATAATATCAGTTGTACCATCCACCACACAAATGGTACCTCAACAACCACCTCAAACTCTCATCACAACATCCCACACAATTTTGAATCCTCCACCACCACCACCAAAACCAAACATGACAAACCAATATAACATCACATTGCACGAAGTTCAACAAGCCTATCAAAAGGCACTTCAAAAATTTTGAAATCCATGCAAGCTGCACAATAAGCGCAAGCACAACAAGCTACCCAAACTATGCAAGCAGCTCAAGCTACATAGGTCGCATAGGTTGCCTAGGCTGCACAAATTTCCCAACAAGCTCAAGCTTAGGCTCAAAAACAATATCAATCCCAACAAGCACAAGCGCACGCTGAATACCAGGCACAATAGCAAGTAGCTCAACAAAAATCCTATCAAAAAGCCTTGCAATAGTACCAAGCACAACAAGAAGTAGACCAACTATTAGCCCAACAACAAGCATTATTGGCACAAAAGTAGCAAGACCAACAAAAAGCATTGTTGGCACAATAGTAGCAAGACTGACAACAAGTGTTGTTGGCACAACAACATTTTCAGGCATACCAACAAGTATTGTTGGCACAACAGAGCTTGTAGAAAACTCCCACCAACATACCCAATACTCCAAAAATCACTCAAATGATCAAACCATCTCAAAACATATTCACCCCACCTCCTGATCCACAAAATGACGTGATGACACAAATCAAATTTCTCTTGCAGCAAGTGCTAGACCTCCAATCTGGGAAAACAATAGAAACACCAAGCAATGTGTGCCCCTATCCATTCAACGAGAGCCTTGTGATGGTACCATTCCCAAAGGGGTTTGAAATCCCTAAATTTGAAAAATATCATGGGATGGGTAACCCTGAAGATCATATCAGGGAATTCCAAGTACATTGCATGGAGGTTGCATACAATGACACAAATCTAATGTGATTGTTTCCTTGAAGTTTGGTTGGGCCTACCATGGAATGGTTCTCTAACCTTCCTCCTAGAATCAAAAAGTTCCAAGAGATTGTAGACACATTCATAAAGAACTACGCATTCAACATTGGCATGGGTGTTAGTCTAGAGGAACTATCTGCACTCAAACAAGCTAAAGGTGAATCATTCACATCCTTCTTGCAACGATGGTGATCCAAGGCCAACAGGAGCAAGTGGGTCATGCCAAAGGAGAAAAAACTTTGCACCATCATTTCCAATCTTGAGAAAACCTTGTCCTTCCATCTAAAGATGCAATGTATAACCAAATACGACCATTTGATCCCTAAGGCGCTTAACATCGAAAGAGCCCTTATTGCACAAGGGGGCACACCCACATATCAAGAATATCAAGACAATCACCCATCCACCAGTTACAACAAGAAACCTCACACATAGGTGAATAAAAAAAAATCACTAATGATGGTGTGGTTGATGACAATGTCATAATCAATGCTCCAAAACAAAACACCCAATCATACCAATAACTATAAAGCAAAAATCAAAACAACAAACAAGCCAATTTGCTATCACAACAACCACCCAATAATCAAGTGGGGCCACCTCTATGAAACAAATATCCCCCAAGAAAAAGTACACAACCCTTGGGGAATCAATTGAATTTGTCATGAAAAAACTGGTACAAGAGAATCTCATTAAAATCCCCACTTATGAGAATTATCAAGAGCCCCAAGTGAAACCACCATGGTACAATAAAAACCACCTTTGTGATTTTCATAAAATAAAAAGGAACACAATGGCCAGTTGCATGAGGCTAAAAAATATAATCCAAGACATTATCGATGATAAGGTCATAAACATTGAACAACCTACAGGAAATCAAGGCCTCAAGATATACAAAAATCCAATGCTCGATCATAATAAAGGGAATAACCATGGAAATAAAAAATATGGAAATGCAAACCATGTTTATGATCATGTGGTCGCATCCCTAAATGAATGGGTCACCATTGTTAACATCAAGGAGCCAAAGCTAATTGTGGAGTCACCACACGTGGCAAAAAAGTTACCATTGTTGGGTCATCACAACCACCTAGGGCATCCACCTCAAATCCAAAATTTGTTCCCAATGGCTACAATGTATTAGACAAACCCCTTCTCATATCTCCATCATGGAGTTACTAAATATCTCATCCGCACATAGAAAAATCCTTGAGGAAGCATTGGCTTCATCCACTCTCTCCACAGATCTTAATATTGACTAGTTCCAAGCTATGGTCAGACACCTCACCACCCCACATCTCCTAATTTTTTCTGATTAGGACTTCCCCACCCAACCATCTCATAACCACACACTCCATCTTGAATTCTTGGTCCATAAAAATAAAGTCAAAATGTTCTTGGTGGATGGGGGTGTAGGTCTGAATATCTATTCTCTCAAGCTAAAAAAGAATATAGGACTCTCAAGATGTCATTGAAAAAGGTAAAGTTATAACAATTAAAGCATATAATGATCAGGAAAGAGTGTCTCAAGGCACTATTCAACTCCCTATTCAATTAGGGCCAGCCATCATGGAAACCACTTGCCAGGTCCTTGACCTTGATTTTCCTTATAATATTCTCCTGGGGCGTCCATGGATCCATGGGATGCAAGTTGTCACATCAGCCTTCCATTAGTGCATCAAATTTCCATATCAAAATCAAGAGGTCATGGTCCATGGTGATCCCGAACCCTTTTTTACTACAAGAACCTATAAGCAAAGTACTACAAAATACCCCAAGTCCCAAAGACTGATGAAGGCCCTTCAACCCCATATGTCGACCCAACTACTTTAGCCTCCACTTTTGAGACAAAGACACCCACCATTCCTAATATCTCTAAAATCAAATTCATTGTCCAAGACAATGGGTGTGGGGATTACAAAATGAAGAAAGGTACTTTCGTAATAGGAGAGTTACCTCAATCTCCTAGGTCTCATGAGTAGCCCCAACCAATTAAAACATCATCCCAAACCTTCAAAGTAGACCCCTCTAGATTCAGATGTTGGGGAGAACTAAGTTGGAAAGTGGTAGATGAAAAATACATATCAAGTTTGTTATACCAAGATGAAAGGACCATGCTTGATCTTCCCATGGATGATAGTAGCAAAGGACTACAAATGACGCTTGGTATGGGCTATAATAGAAACAAGAAACTTGGACAGAATGAAAATGGTCTTCTGGTACCTCTCATTCCTGAGAAGTGTATGAGAAATCTTGGCCTCAGATGCACCCCTCTAAAGGTAACCACACTTGGTAGAGGTGCCTAGTTAAAATATTCAAAACTCCCCCTCAATTATCAGCAATTGCTCTTCAATTACCGGTATTCATAGGCCGAGTCATAGATAACTTTACTTTGGAAATAACTGATGTGTGCAGTAGTCATGAGGAAGACCCCATAACCGACCTACCCATGCTATTTGAAGATTCCTCCCTTCTCATGATTAGTACCTTATCTTTTGAGTCAAACAACCAAACCCATGAGCTAAACTTAGTCTATCCCCAACTCAACAATTATGACCAATGAGGACCGCCAATTCTAGACATGTTTGAACATGATGAGCCACTCTTAGAATTCATGGGATTGTAGGATACGATACCATATGGAGATCAAAAAGCTGGATTTGACATCGAGCTTGACACACATGCCTATTATAGGGAAATGATTGAATCCTTCAGTCACAAAAGTAAAAATTTGAGAATAATCTCTAGGTCTTTGAGTGAAAACCACACTGTGGCACTCTTTGACCCAAAAATAGTAAAATAAAGGATGTATCCAATGGTGAAAACCTCTATGAGGTGCTAGAGGATGAAGGATTCAATATTCACCTTAGTGTTATTCATCAAGAGAAGTCAACAACCTTAGCAGAAAGTGCAATCCAGTCAACCTAGGATTATAAGAAATGCCACACATAGCCTTTTATGCAAAGTCACTCTTGACAAAAGAACAAGAACTCCTAGTTGCATTCCTAAGAGAAAGAAAAGTAAACTTTGCATGGACCTAGGCCGACATTCCTAGGCTTGATCTAGAAGTTGTGGTTCACCACCTAGTTGTATATCTAGAAGCAAATCCAATAATACAAGCTAAGGAAGATGCATCACCAGATAGCATTATTGGTCAAAATGGAATTAAAAAATCTCCTAGATGTTGGGTTCATAAGGTCGATTGATTATCCAGAGTGGGCCTCAAATCTTGTACCTATTTCAAAGCCCACTTGGGGCATCCAAATCTGCACTAACTTCAAAGATTTGAAAAAAGCATGTCCCAAGGATGAATTTCCTCTCCCAAACATAGATATGATTGTGGATATGACATCAGGACATGAAATGCTATCACTAATGGATGGGTTCTTAGGGTATAATTAGATCATGATAGCTAAGGAAGACCAACACAAAACAACTTTCACTTTCACGTGGGGAACATATTGTTGGAACATGATTCCATTTGGGTTGAAAAATGCAGGGGCTACCTATCAAGGGGATATGACACTAATCTTTCATGATATGATTCACAAAAATATGGAGGATTATGTGGATGACATATTGGCCAAATCAAAGAAATGTTGAGATCACATATCAGCTCTAATCTCCATCTTTGACAGGCTAGAAGAGTACAAGGTTAGACTCAACCTAAAAAATTGTGTCTTTGGGGTACAATCAGGCAAGTTACTAGGGTACATTGTATCTATGAGAGGAATTGAGATAGACCCCACCAAGGTCAAGGAAATTCTTGAAATGGAGGCACCAAAAACATTGAAACAACTCAAAGGTTTGCAAGGAAGACTCTAGTCCATCCACCAATTCATAGCACTAGTAGGCAAGGGTATCCCATATTCTCATCTACTCCATAAGGGGGTAGCATACAAATGGGATGAGAAATGTGACCATGATTTCAATAAGATCAGGATTATTTTCTTACACTACCAGTACTCATGCCACCAATTCCAGGCAAACCCTTGATCCTATATATATCAGCAACAACAACTCTTGGCGCTCTCTTGGCATAGCATGATGAAAACAGGAAAGAGAGAGCTATTTATTACATTAGTAGGAACATGGTGGGACACAAGTTGAATTACACATCCATTGAGAAAGCTTGCTTAGCAGTCGTGTTCGCAACACAAAATCTTAGACACTACATGCTAGCACATTAGATAAAACTCATTGCAAAGGTAGACACTCTCAAGTATCTTCTTTCTAAAGCAACGATCACTGGGTGAACAACTAAATGGGTTATGATCCTAATAGAACACGACATTGAGTATGTAGAAAGGAAAGACATTAAAGGACAAGCAATTATAGATCAGTTGGAAAAAGCACCGATATACTCAGAGAACCCACTTGTATCAGAGTTCCTCGATGAGTCCATCTTTAACCTAAGCATGGCTAATCATTGGAAAATGTATTTTGATGGATCCTACATACAAAACAGGTCAGGACCTAGAGTATTCTTCATTAGGACAAAAGGATATTGCATATCTAAATCATACAAGTTGTATTTTCCATGTACAAACAACATTGCAAAATATGAGGCTCTTGTCATAGGGTTGAGAATTGCAGTACAATGGTAGATCATGGCACTAAAAGTCTATGGAGATTCACATCTTATCATCAACTAGGTCAATGATGAATACCAAACCAAGGATGACAAGTTGACTCCATACAAGAAACTAGTGGAAAGGCTCATAATGTCCTTCATTGATATCACATTTGAGTAGCTTCTGAGAGAAAATAACAGAGCAACAGATGCTATGGCAACTATTGGATCGCTATTGGATGTCCCACACAACTTCCCAAAGTAATAATTCCTTGTAGAGTAGCTTCTCATACCAACATTCGAGATACCAGAGTCTGAATTTGTGTGTGAAATCATTGGTCTTGGTGATCCCTGGTATCATGATATATACACCTACTTGAGAATAGGAGTCCTCCCCACTGATATAACCTCGAACCTCAAAAGAAAATTTGTCAAGAATTCTTCTTTTTTTGTCATCTTAGGAGATACTCTATACCATAGGAGCATTGAAGGAACCCTGTTACGATGTCTAAATTTTGAGGAAGCTTTGACTACTTTAATCGAGGTACATAACAACATTTTTGGTTCACATTCGAGTGGTATGACCTTGGCTATGAAACTATTGAGGACTAGGTACTATTGGCCAACAATGGAAAGGAAAGCTCATGACTATGTTCAAAGGTGTTTGTAGTGTCAGAAACATGGGGATCTCACCCATGCACCAACTTAGGAGCTCCACCTGATCATTACACCTTGGCCCTTTTAACAATGGGGGCTCAATCTCATTGGAAAAATCACTCCCACCTCATCCAATGGAAATAAGTTCATCATCACCGCCACGAAGTACTTTGCAAAGTGAGTGGAAGCCATTCCCATGACCTGCATCACAGGAAAGCAAATATCCAAGTTCATCCTGAATTACCTAATTTTTTGCTATGGTGTCCCTCAAGCCATTATCTCAAATAATGAGACACCTTTCAAAAATGAGGATGTTCGAGACCTATGCCAAAAATTCAAAATCCAACATCACTTTTCCACTCTGTACTACCCTCAAGGAAACGGCCAAGCAAAAGCTACCAATAAGAAAATCCTAAAAATCCTAAAGAAAACAGTCAATGATGTTGGTCCTGATTGGCACTTGCAGTTGAATCCCACCTTATGGGCTTACCAAAAAATTATCCACACACCAATAAGTGACACCACCTTCTCCCTGGTCTATGGATAATAAGCCATACTCCCCATTGAGATTGAGCTCCCATCCCTGAGGATATCATTGCAGAATCTCATCACAGACGAAGAATATTGGGTATCACGGTTAAACAAATTGGAACTATTGGATGAGTGGTGCATGGATGCCTTAAACCATCTACAACTCTATCAAAACTATCTCAAACGAAGCTACAACTAGAAGATCAAGAGTCAAACCTTTCAAGTTAGAGAGCTTGTACTGAAAGAGAACTAGAAAAATGTACCAAATCCAGATAGCAAGGGGAAGTTTGAACCCAATTGGTTGGGACCCTTCATCATCACAGCAAGCTACAAGTCAAGGGAATATTAGCTATCAACACCCAAAGGGGAACCTCTAAAGGAGCCTATGAATAACTCCCATCTCAAAAAAATTATGCCTAATCCTACAAGGTGTAAATCCAAAATATCAAAAAAAATAAAAAATCCAAAAAAATCAGAAAAAGGGTTGAAAATGGTAAAGAGAAAAAATCATCCTCTAGTGAAAACCACTTCGGTGGCACTTTGGGCAAGTACCTTGGTGAAAACTTGACAAACATGTGCCTTGTGTAAATAAGCACTCTCCATCCACTAGGATCTTTGTGGCTTGTTCTGCATCATCTATCCATCACACATCCATATCTCCATCCATCACCCATCCATGTCTGCATCATAGCTTGTTCTTGTGTTCGTATCATGATCCCTTCTAGTACTACTTGGCCCATTCTCAAGGTCAATTTTTCCTGCCTATATCAAAGTAGTCTATTGCATCACACTGGGGGCATGTTCTGCATTGAATCAAATTTGTGTAAATTCTTGAAGTCTTCCTTAAAATAAAAAAATCCAAAAACATTCAAAACATATCAAAATCCAAAAGTAGGTCAAAAATTCAGTAAGAAAAAGTCAAAAATAGAGTCGTCTTGTCGAACTATGGGTCTCTGAGCTCTGAACATAGGCAAGGTCGATCTTTCATCTTCCCCTGAGACACTTAGGTCAGTCCTTTAGGAGTTCATCATAATAAACTGGCAATCCATACATGTTCATATCTCATCAATAAACAAGTTAATTCTGTATCATCCAAACTACGTCATCTTTGAGCTTAAACGTAGGCAAGGCTAATCCTTGATCAACCCCTAAGACAAAAAATCCAAAAAAATTAATAAAATATCATAAAACACAAAACATTAAAAAAAACAAAAAAACATAAAAAAAAAATTTTAAATAATCCAAAAAACTAAAAACAACCTCAAAACACAAAATACTCAAAACCATTCAAAACCCTAAAAAAATCCATCTATCCCCCATCCTACTTCTACCCGCAGAACAACATCTTCAAGCATACTCTTTTATTATTAGTATACATCAATATGAATAGCTAGTTTGTAGCTATCTCAAACTCTATTAAGTCATATTATAATTAGTATATTATTTAGCTGTTTTAGGGCTGGCCTAAGACTATAGGTGTTTCTCTTAAGCCTAATCTAGGTGATATCCTAGGCATAAATAGGTATATATAGGGAGGTTGTGAGTCCATTTCATCACTGTTGTGAAGGTGTTCCCATAGAGATATTTGAGGTTTCTCTCAAAGTGGTTTGTTATTGCTAGTTACATCAAGTATCTCTAAATATATTTCATATCATATTCTCTATTGTGCTATTCTCAACAAGTGGTATCAGAAAGCATGATCTTAAGTAAATCAGAGGCAAGGTTTTTTCCTAATTTTGGAGGTGACTTTGGGAAAACATATCTTCATATTTTGGAAAATTTGTTTTGATTTTAAATAGTTTTAAGAACATAATAAAGAAGCTGCTAACCATATTTTAGAAGAATTGGGCAGAATTAAGGAATTATTGCACTAGTGGCTCTCGGCACATTTTTTGAATTCCCATATCCCATACATCCTGTCAAGCTGGGAGTTTTATTTTTATTGGGTTTTTGAAGGAATACTAAAGGATATTACAGTAAGAAATTTTGAGGAATTGGAGTAGAAATAAGAAAGTTATTGAAAAATTAAATTTTTCATAATTATTACTCTCCACACTGTAAATTTTCTTATTTCTTGGAAAAAAATTTAGGTGAGAGTTATATTGGCCCTAGTAAGCTACAGTAACAATTTCAAAGAATTTAAGTTTCATTTGTGTGATTTATTTCAAAATTAGTGGTTCCCATCATGACGGGGCCTACAACAAGGGGCAAAAAGAATGTTGTCACTCTGTGGAAGATTCCTAATAAGGATGGGGTAACAATAGAGGATATTACTCCTAATGAGGAAATCAATAAGTTCAAGGAAGAAATTTCCTCAATGAAGATGGATATGTGTGACCTAAGAGGAGATATTTCGGACATAGAAAACATGTTAAGCACCTACATGACTGAGCTAAGAAAGGAGTTCTCAAGTGATCAAGGTGAAAATTCTAGGTCAGCTACCATTGACACAAGCTTTAGTACTCCTATGGGATCTAGGAATTTATTTCCAAAGGTGGATATGCACAAGTTCGATGGAAAGGATCCTCTAACATTGATAAACCAAATGGAGATTTTTTTTGTACACCAAATCCCAAATGGACAAAAGGTCATGATGGCTTCCCTATATCTAGAACCAGATCAATTCATTTGGTATCATTGGCTTTGCACTCATCGGTTGAAAAGGGGCTTATCATACCATGGTCAATTTTTATAGAGGAACTCCAAGCACAATATAGCAATAGCGTCACAGACAACTTCTTCAGCCAGCTAGCTAAACTTCAACAAACAGGATCAGTTAAGGATTATATTCAGCAATTCCAAAATCTATCCTTAAGGGTGGATACAATTACTGAGGAAAACTTGAATGACTTATTCTTGGGTGGTCTCAAGGATCACATTCAACATGAGGTACGCATGTTTAGCCCTAGTTCCATAAATGAGTCTTTTATCTTAGCACGCAGGGTAGAGGAGAAGCATTTGATTCCTCTAAGAAGCTGGGCAAGCAAATCTAATGTGACAAGAGAGAAAGGATATTCCATGATAACCTACTAGGGTTGACTCCACAACAAACTGAGGAGAAAAGAGAAAAAGGGTTGTGTTTAAATTGTGATAGAAAATACAGTTGAGGACATAAATGGAGTGAAAAGAAATTGTTCTATATTGAAGGTCCAAGTGAGGAAGAAGAGGAGGAACCCATACTAGAGGATGAAAGGGAATCAAATGAGGAATCACATGATTCTCAACCAATAATTTCTTTTCATGCACTCTCAGGTTTCAGTGCTCCACAAAATCTCAAGGTGGTGGGGTTCTTAAAGAATCAAAAGGTAACATTGTTGATTGACTCAGGTAGTACTCATAATTTCATCAACAAAAAGTTAGCTACTCGTCTAAGTTGTTTTATACATCTAGCTCCATATTTTCAGGTTTTGATTGCAAATGGTGGTATAGTTAGTTGTTCAAGGAAGTGTCATAGCATTAAATTATCCATGGGAGATTATCAACTTGATACCCCAATGTATGTGATATCCATTAGTGCAGCAGATATTGTTTTGGAAGTACAATGGCTTACTACATTGGGAATGATTGAGATGGACTTCCAAGAACTATTCTTAAGATTTCAATCAGAAGGAAGGGTAGTAGAGCTAAGGGGGTTGAAGGAAAAATCCCCACAAATGGTAAGATCACATCAAATGCAAAATTTTCTTAAGAAAGGAGTGGATGGATTTGTGGCCCAGCTATGTTCATTAGAAGTCTCTCAATCTAGTGCTCCTACTCATCCAGATTTGCAAGCTATAATTGATCATCACTTAGTTGTTCTTGGAGATATGCCTAAAGGACTTCCTCCTAAGAGGGATCATGATCATTCCATACAGTTAGTTCCAAGGAGCCAACCACCAAACATCAGGCCTTGCAGGTATCCACACATACAAAAGAGTGAGAAAAAATTGTTGAGGAGATGCTAGAAGCAGGAATTATGAAGCATAGCCAAAGTGCTTACACCTCGCCTATGGTGATGGTATGTAAGAAGGATGATACTTGGCACATGTGTCTAGATTATAGAATGATCAATATGTACACCATTAAAGATAAGTTTCCTATTCTAGTCATTGATGATTTGCTAGATGAATTGAATGGAGCTATGTATTTTACCATGTTAGATCTTAGATCTGGTTATCACCAAATTCTGATTAAGGAGGAAGATATTTGTAAGACAAAATTTTAGAATCATGAGGGTCATTATGAATTTTTGGTGATGCCATTTGGTCTTACAAATTCACCATCTGCATTCAAAAGTTTGATGAATTCCATTTTTAAGTTCTTGAGAAAGTTTGTGTTAGTATTCTTTGATGATATATTGATTTATAGAAAGACTTGGGAATAACATTTGCAACATGTGGATCAAGCATTACAAATACTTGAAGGTCACAAACTCTATGCTAAGCCATCCAAGTGTGCTTTTGGTCTTACGTAGGTGGAGTATTTGGGACACATAGTCTCACATGGAGTAAAGGTGGACCCTAACAAAATTAAGGCTATCATGGAATGGCCTATTCCAAAAACCATTAAGAAACTAAGGGGTTTCTTGGGATTGACAGGGTACTATAGAAGATTTGTAAATAATTATGGTCGTATAGTAGCACCTCTCACCACTCTATTGAAGAAGGATTCTTTTCATTGGAATGAGTCTACCAATATAGCATTTGAGAGATTGAAGGAGGCTATGTGTACAACTCCAGTGCTTGCCACTCCTGACTTCACCAAGGAATTCATCGCGGAACGTGATAATTTAGGAAATGGATATAGAGAGTAGTGCCTATGTGTTAGTTGTCAACCAATCTTAAGAGTCATCACCAAAGGGTGAAACCAACAAACCATTTTAAGGAGAAGGAAATGCCAATAACTCCAAGTGCAAATAAATAATGGAGGCCTTATCTATTGGGTGACAGTCAAGGTTATGATAGGATCATGATAGCCCAAAAATATTCTTCTTTTGAACAGCCATCACCCTTCAAGAGCTTCAAATGTCACTGGAGGATAAGCAGATGAATTTGAGATTGTATATAAGCAGCGCGAAGAAATGTCAGTAGCATACACTTTCTGGCGTAGTTGGACATTGAGAAAAATGAAGGACTCTATTGGTGTGCCCTTTCTGGCCATTACAAGAAAATTGCGGAGGAAGCCAAAGTAGAGTGGAAAAATGATGTTACGACAAGTAATATCATACAACAATTAAAAAGTGATCCTAGTAGTTCAGATAAGTTTTATTGGAAGGGAGATACTCTTTGGTATAAAGAGCATTTGTATCTCTACAATAATTCCACTCTTAAAATTAAGATTCTCACAGAGTTGCATGAGTCTGCAGTGGGTGGTCATTCAAGATTTTTGAAGACATATCATTGAGTCAAGCAAGATTTCTTTTGGGAGGGGCTAAAGGGTGATGTTCAAAATTTTGTGGCTAAATGTTTGGTGTGTCAAAGGCATAAACGGGAGACAATTAAGACACTAGGTCTCTTGCAACCCTTATCTATTCGTAGCCAACAAGTTAAAGTGAGGTAATCCAGCTGACTCTACTCTTCACAGGGCTTCCCAAATATAAAGGCCATAATGTCATCATGGTAGTAGTTGATCATCTCACTAAATATGCACATTTCATTCCATTATCACATCCTTTTACAACAAGTGTAGTGGAAAAATATTTTGAGAATATCCAAAAGCTACATGGTACACCTAAGGTTATTGTTAGTGATCATGCAGGATCCCATCTCACTAGAATACTTTTGGAGATTCTCTCTATTCTTTGCCAGTTTGGGTACTCACTGGCTCATAGCTCTCATACCACCCCCACCATGGGAAATCAGAGGCTAGTTAATAAGTGTCAAAATGGACATTCACTTGTTCTTACCCCCTGCAGGAAATTAGTCTCATTAGTGTGGATTATTACCACTTGCAAAATGGTGGTATAACACTTCTTTTCATAGCTCATAAAAAATGTCTCCATTTTTGGCACTTTATGGATATCATCCTCCTTCCATCACATTATCAATAAAGATGTCACCAAGAGTTTAGGCAATAGAAGACCACTTGCTTCATCAAAAACAAGTACTTTCAAGACTCAAGGAGAATTTAGCCATGGCACAAAATTGAATGAAACAATAGGTAGACCAACATCGTAGTGAAAGAAGTTTTGAAGTTGGGGATTAGGCCTTCTTGAGATTGCATCCTTATAAGAAAATATCAATAAAGCAACAAAAAAGGAATAATAAGTTGTCTCCAAGGTATTATGGTCCATACCAAATCATGCAAAAGATCGGTAGTGTTTCCTACAAGCTAGAGTTTCCACCAACAACTAAGATACATCCAATTTTTCATGTTTCTTATTTGAAGAAGGTAATTGGGCATAATATTCTCACTCAAACAACACTACTAGAGCTCGATGAAGAAGGAAGAATCATTTTGGAACCAGAGTGCATTCATCAAACACGTACAAAGAAGCTAAGGAATAGAACTCCCTACTAAGTATCCCAATCCAATGGAAAGAAATTTAATAGTTTAGTTAATGCCACATGGAGGGATGAGAGTTCATTCAAAAGAATCCAAAAACTCTGATTGGCAAAATGAGGGACAATGTTTCGGAAGAATGTAAAATTCCTAGAATATTGTATACATCAAGTTATGAATAGCCTTGTTCTAGGCCATCTTTTAACTCTCATTAAGCCTACATTATCATTAGTATATTGTTATTTAGTTTTTAGGGTTAGCCCTACACCTGGTATAGGTGTGAACCAAGCCCACCAGTGTGGGATATCCTAGGGTATAAACAGTATATATAGGAGGCTGTGGAGTCTGAGTTTCCATCATCAGTTGTGAAGTGTATTCTACAGAGATATTTGGTCTGCCCCCCAAAAGGCTTGTTATTGTTAGCTATTATCAAGTATCTTCAGCATATTTCATATCATATTCTTATATCGTGCAAGTTATTTCATAACATCTTCTCATAATAAATCATTGTAATCCTCAACCTTTGGTGAAACAGTTAGAAACAAGTCTAGTAGGTCAGAAGTGAAAACTCAAACACGTATGCTCTAAGTCTAGGGTCAAGAAATGTTGGTAACCATTTGTATCAACATCTACCATCCACGAATCACGGTTAACTATCCTGATAACATCATGGTCCTAGACAATCCTTCCTACAATGCATCAACATCAAAAATCATCAGAAGCTTATTCTTACTAGCGATAGTGAAATATTACTGTCGAGCCGCATTTGATCTTTTATCTTTTGATTTATCTTATTGCCCCATTCCAATGACCTCCTCAATGTATAGTCAAACAAAGGTGGACGTGAGAGCAAGAATAAAGCAAATGATCATTATCTTTTATCTTTATTGGTTCTTGCTGGAATATTCCCAGGTGTAATACAACCCGGCCATGCAGTTTTTGGTTATTTGTAGGGAGGTGTGTTCTAGCGTCTTGTTGTCTCATATGAAGGCTTTCTCCTTTCGTTTTGGTCCGCATATTTGAAGATTTGAATCAAGATTTAAATGAGGCCTGGTAAGGCCGGTATGAAATAAGAGTAATTCTATCCGATTGTCGAGTCAAAAGTCCATTTATGACTAGGTACACTATCCTCGGTTCTCAGAGTACCTTGATGCATCATGCCTATGTGTGTTATCAAACATAAGGTAAGTAGCCCTTTAAAATCCCAATTCCTGATAAGCAAATCATCATCATCATATCTAATAAAGTCTCGTAGATCATGAGCTTGTTGGATCCTCTTGTCTTCATCTCATTTCTTCTATTTTATCTTCATGATAACATGGTGCCATGACAGTTAAATCAAAAACATCACTAATGCATCCATCCTGTATCCACAAACTGTCAACATGTTGCATATCATCCATATCATATCATATAGAGAACACTGATCATATCACATGCATTGTATTTCATCATCATAATATAGGTTGGTTATTCTAAGCATCTCATAAACCATACATTTGCATTCATTGCATAGACACATAAGCATCATCATATGCTTCATCATATCATTATAAGAGCATTATCGTATCATATGTTTTCATAATCATATACATTGCACCATCATATGCATCCATATATGCATCATCGTATCATACATGAAAAGGATACTGAAAAAGAAAGGAATATGCCATAACATCTCATACATCACATGATCATAACAATACATCATCCATTAGGGGAATAATATAGATATGTTAGTCTAAGCATAATAAAATAATTTGCATATCATAACATCTATATCCATACATCCATACTCCATAAAAAGTGCATAGAAAAGATACTAAAAAAGAAATGCATCCATCCATCCATAAGCATAATCATACATCACATTGCATCGCATAAAATAATACATACATCACATCACATAAAATAAATTCATATAGCATATAAAACATCGCATATACATCCATCCATCATGCATAAATAAAATAGGAAACATCTCATAATCAAATCGATCGTACCATATATATCAATAATGTAACTGTCATGGTAAAAAATTAGGATCAAATGTGATGTGTATCAATCAAATGTATACAATTCCCATGGGGCTATAAAAAATGGAGCTTGTGGATCTCAAAAAAAAAAGTGTTTCTGATAAAAAAATGTGTGAGCTAGCCCTAATGGTTGCTCCCCTCACCCGCCTACCTCTTAGGCTGATCTTGCCTGTACCTTGCTGGGAAAACTCTAGCACCCGAGCCGCTGGAGGAACTTCCTATTAATAATGAGCTCTGTAATACTCAGCCTCCCACATAGTGTTGTGGTACATTTGTGTGGGGACTATCCTACCCTATGTGCTCTCTAGCTACTAGCATCTTCCAATCTCCTATGCCAACTATAGTTCTGTCACCTACCACTGTTGTACAACCTGATCACACTCTGTTGTAAGGGCCTGTACCTACTTCCTAGCCTAGTCCCTCTCCATTGTTAATGTCTACACCTGAGCCTAAAGCTATTGTATCAAAATATTTCTCTAATCAGGATGAGGTGGTGAAGGTGGTGGCGATGGTTGTTGATCCCTCAAATGCGGCTACTGGTCTCTGGGAGCATCCCTCTGCTGGTCTCTTGGTCCCCTCTAATCCTAATACGGATTTGGTTGGTGTGGGGGTGGTCCTCCTCCTCCTCCTCCATCTTCGTCTCCTCCTCCTCCTCATCCCCACCCCTATCCTGATATTTGACATTTGGGTCTCTACTATGGGAGTACTGTCCCTGGGACTACCAATTAGACTGGAGGCCTGAACTAGTCATTGTAGTCCTATGTGGTACCTAGGTCTATCTTCCCCTGATCATAAGCCTAAGGCTTGGCTACCAGTTTTTTAAAGGAATCAATTGCATCCTTTATCAGGATTGTTCGACCCCATATAGGCTCTCTGGTGGACTGAGCAAAGATGGCCATGTATTGATCATCTAGTTTGTCCTGCACATCTCCAAATTGTCTAATTACTCGGTCAGGAAACTAGTGCTCAATTATAGTGTGCTCACATCCCTACATGAGTTGACCCTACCTCACATAGAAATTTTTTTGATCATTTTCATACCATGCAGGCACCTACGACCAAGGTCTCCAGGTAAATGTGGTCATCTCATCGATAACCCTCTGCAAATGAGGAATGCCAGGTTGTCCTGTGTGGGAGAATGTAAGGCCACCCCTGTATCACCAAACTATTGGGTTGTTAGGCTCCACATCAACCACTATGACTCCCAATCGAAGCATGACTATGTGCTCCCATGCCTAGATGTGGAGTGTGACCCTTGCGCTGATGGCTCTGTTGTCCATGTATGCGAACTTGTGCAAATCATGATAAAGTGAGGCCAACATCACTGGCCCCCAAGAAAAGTAGCACCTCCTGAAGACCATCTGCTCCCAAGCTAGACCCCACCCTGGATAAAAATACCTATCTTGCTGATCTGGAGCTACAAGTCCTAAAATAATAGCTACACCAATTAGTCAAAATGTCAAAACCTAACCTCTATGGTGTACAATCTCAATCTAACCCTCGACAAAGACATTCTCATCCATCCCCATAATCTCATAGCACGCATCTGTTCCAGAGTCCATGTCATATATCACCCTCTCATCATGAATGGGCAATCAAAAAATCTGCTAGATGTCCTCCAATGTGACGGTCACCTCATCGGTGGGAAGATGAAAGGATGATGTCTCACTATGCCATCATTTGGCTAGTGCAGTCATCATGGCTAGGTGAGTCTTAATGGCAGGCACATATACAACATACCATAGACTAATCGCTCCAAGGTGCTCCTGAAGCAACTCGTGTAGTCCGATCAATCTGCTAAGTATCGAGGATCAGTACTTGCATGAATGCACAAGCTCTCTGTCCTCTTGCATCCATAAAAAGCCACAACATCAAGTTTCATAAAATATTTGGATCCCGTTTGAAATTTTCACAACTGAAACAAAAAAAGGCGTCACTATCAGCAAATGAATCATTGTTTGGAAACTCCAAACTACGTCATTGGAACCCCCAAACTGCAAAACGCATCATGACATCATTGTTTGACTGTGGGCTTGTTTAACCTAAAAACCCTAATGACCTAACTGGATCGTGGTGGCACCATTTGCATATGCATTAGCATTTGGAGGTTGAACTCTAAATCCTAAACTACAACGTGACGTCGCTTGTCACAATAATGAAACTCTTTGAAGCTGAGCGTTGCCGATTTAACCCTTTCAGTGGCACTAAACAGTGCCAATAGACTTTGTGACTCTTCAAAGTGTAATAAATGCACACAAAAATTGAAAATGCAAGGTGGGTTAGGGTCACATACCAGTGGTCCTACGCCTGGAAGTCTCTAGTAGACTCAAACTTGCTCGAAAATGTGTCAAGGAAGCACTCTTTGTGCCATCTCACATGAAGGTCAAAGCTCAAAGCAATGAAAAATCTAAGGGTTGAATGTGCAAATGAATTGAAAGTGACCCCTCGAAGGCTATTTAAGCATGAAAATTAGGGATTTTGACCTGTTTTAGCCATCAAACTAGGGTTTTGTGCCCCTGATCCCATTTTTTCCCAATCGGAGCTTGTTTTGCATCTTTTTTCCATGTTTTGGCACATTTTTTGGCATCCTAGAGCCTTTTTGGACCCGTCAGGCAGATTTCCTTTTTTTCACAAGATCACCCAAAAATCTAAATTTTCATCTGATCTCTCGAGGGGGCAGTATACCAATGTAATTCTTCTACTAGAGTAGTAGTGGGGCATTCGAAAAAATTGATTTTTTTTTTAATTTTAATCTCGGTAGGTTTATTCTTTGAACCAATGCAGTAGGTACATTACTTCAAAGTGGGGAAAAATGTAGACACACAAAATAAACTAATTGATCTCATACACCTGATCCTAATTTACTAACACCAATTCATCCTAAATCATCTCCTTTGCTAACCATTTAATCAAATAATCTTTATTCGATTAAATTCATCACATTTCATCTTTTAATTAAATAAATCAATTTTATCTGATTAAATCGCTATCTTCAATTAATTAAACAAATCATTTGTTTAATTAATCCTAATTTCCTCTTTTAATTAAATAAATTAACCTACTGGTTTAAATCATCATATTCACCTTTTTAATTAAATGTTAGAAAATTCTATTTACCACCAAAGTTCTTCATTTAATTGAATAGATCAAATTTATTTAATTAAATCACTAATATTCATATTCCTCTCATTTTGATTCAAATAAATCTAAAAATCTAAGTCAAAGTTTCAAATCAGCTAATCTCCACCTAAGTTAATCAAATCCTGATTAATCCTAACACTAATCTATCAAATCCTCTAGATTTTGCAACTTGCACAAGTAAATCAATTTAATTGATTTATTAATTCCTCATTTTCATTCAAAAGGGAATCAAGTTGGAATATTCTTCAAATTTGAAATCTCCCTCCCAAATGTCTTATCCTCCAACTTGGCATTTATGACTCGTACAAGTCCTTTTTCTTGACCCAAGTGGCAATAACTCCTCTTCCATATCTCCCTCCAACATGGCACTTCTTCAAATTCAAATATCCACCTAATAGCATTTATTTACACATTCATCAAAATGTGCTCCACTCCTCTCCACTAGCATGTTGACAAGTGGCATTTTGCTATTGGCTCATGTTTAGTCCCACATTCATCCTTTTTGCTCATTCTTCCATCCTTCTATTCTATAAATAGAAGGTTGTTTTACTAATTTGGGATCCACAATCTTAGGCATTTGATCCACAACTTTATGGAAAATCATTATCTTCATGTTTTGAGCAATTTCATCCATTATCATCCAAGTTTGATAGTTTTCATCAATTTCATAGCTAGGTTATGGAAAATTTTATCAAGGAGCACCATTGATCATCATCAAGCTTGCAAGGAATTGGGAAAGGGCTATTTTCCACATCAAAATAGCACCAATTCCCCCATGGGATTGAGGGTTTGAATGTTTTGAGCAAGATTAGATAGCTTTCATTTGGTTTATTTGGTTTATTTCTTGTTCTTCATGCTTCAAATGAATCTTATGGGGAATGATGGTTTTTATTTGCATAATTAACTAATATTGTTTTTGTTGTTTATATTTGTGCAGGTCTAGATCCACCATTCACAAGTGTGAATTCTAGTTTGTAATAGGAATAATAGTTTTATAGTAGTAATGGCATATGAATGAGAATTGCAAATTCTAGAACAATTTCTCTCTTGTGTATTTTATTACTCAAATCATGAATAAAATGATCAAGGATCTTGTATTTGTCTTCAATCATTTCAGTTGAATGTATATCTTTTTTTCTACTTTAGTTCAAAGATATAATTAAATGCTTTGATGAATGTTACCCAATTTTCACCTACGGGCTCAATCAAGAAGGATAAATTATGTTTCAGATGTTCTTGAAGGCCAAATGGGACATTTGCATCAAGGGTTAGGTCATGCATCTGATGCTATTTCACAAG